>OMNZ01051792.1:12689-31691 GCA_900303255.1 Lesueurigobius sanzi
ATCAGAAATATGAAGTGACTTGTTATTGATGAAATTTATTCAACTTTACGTTTCCTGGTGTACTTTTTAGAGCACAGTGCTACAAATCTGAAATTATTTAGCTACAAATTCTAAACAGAGATATCTGTTTTTGCAAATGAACTCTATATATATTAAAATGTTTTGTTGCTGCTAATATGGTTTATATTTCATGCTTAAATTATTATTATTATTAGGTGCGGAGTTTGCTCGGCACGCAAACATTGTCTTACATGAACAATACTTCATCCATGTTGAGACACATATCTAGTTTATGACTTTTAAAATAGATTTTTTTTTTAACTGTATTTACCCGCAGTCGGAGAGTGTTGTTTGTAAATAAGAAACAGCATGAAATTACAACGAAAACGTTTTATTGCTGGCTGGGAGTGAAAGCTTCAGTCCAGTTGTTAAGGAGCTGCAATGATTTAATTTGTCCACTAGATGTCAGTGTTTCCAGCCAGACTGACACAGCTTTGAAGCCTTGACACAATTCCAACACAATAGCAAGAAAAGCCTCAATGCTTCACGGGGCTCCATAACCCCATCACTAATTACAAAGGCTACACACAGCCATCGTCTTGTCAAGAAGGTGCTTCTTTTTACAAAGTCCGAAGCGTCTGCAAAAAGACGAACGCAAACTTTGCAGCTTAATAATCTCATCCATGTTGTTGTTGTCCCTGACGGCGCCGGCTGCAGGCGCTCGGTGATGACGTAACAAGCGAAAAACGAATGAAAGTTGAGTAAATATAACATTCGACCATTTTCCATTTAAAACGATGTTGTATCAATGTGTGGCCAGCATTGATGCCAAATAACCAAGCACCGATCGATGTAGCTGGATCGCAGGGGAGACACATTGATTAAATGGATGTATTGTTACACCTCTGAAAATGATGTCACAGCATTGATCTGAGTATATAGGATTTTTCTGTCTGGATTTAAAGAGGCCAAAGTCAGGGATGGGGTAGGAGTCAAGCCAGCCTGACTCCATGTATGAGATACATTGGAAGACAGTCTGGGATTGCGCCGTTGCCTGGCTTTCAAATTCGAAACTAGAGCCGGGTCTAACAAAACCCCAAAAATCTTCAGAGCAGCCAGTGGTTGTGGTTTTAAGGACAAGCTCAGCTCATTCAAAACAGAAGATAAGGCAGTGCTAAAACATAGCTCCGTTGCAGCCGCCATCTTGACTAGTTTGTTGACTAGCTGTGATTGGTCTGGTAGCATTCTCACAAGAGTTTGAGCCAACTAATGGCACAATCCCAGACTGTCTTTCAATGTATCTCACACATGGAATCAGGCTGGCGTGCCAGGTTAATGATGGGGTGCATGTCAGGGAGCTGCTTGTTCCAGAGTCTGGGCCCAGTGACTGAGAAGGCCCGACCACACCAGTCTTTGTACCTGGCTCTGGGTACTTCCAGCACTTCTGATGGAAAACTAGCTTAAGCTATAATCTGGTGTAAAGCATCTTTAATTAATGTTTTTGCACATTGTCCCTGTTAAATAAATTAATAAACTAAAGTAAACTAAACAGCAGGAGCTACTTTGTGGACCTAAAGGTCAGTGGAAGGAACAAGCAATTGTGATATTTGTTATCAATAACTGTTATTTTAGATTAAAAATGTTGACCAAAACTTGTGGGTATGCTAATGTAATTGGTAGGCATTGAAGTGCCAACAATAGTAATGTGACAATTTTTGAAAATATGGATCCTTGTGTGGTAATCGATAGTGATGGACGGATCAACACCAAAATATGTGAATTATTTTAAAATTCAGAGTTGTATACATAGGAATTACTTTAACTTGCTTCTGATCAATAAGTTGAGCAGGTGAGCAGCATGTGAGATAATGACTTTTGTGATTTCCCAAGTTTCAGTGCATTTTAATGTAAAACACATGGTATCTGTATTAGATTGATATTGAAATTGTAGCCCAGGTGTTAAACCAAAATCACTGTTATCACCCATCCCTAGTAGTCGACTCAGAGATTCCAGTTTTAAAAAACTGGAAAAAACGTAATAAAGGAACACACTTATCCTATTACACTGTTAATGACTCCTTGAAAAGAAAACGATTCAGGCAAAATTGAATCTCCTCCATAGGATGGGCGAGGTGTTTCCTCAAAGATAGGGCGAGGAGCTGATATCAGTGCATAGTTTGAGATCTGAGGTCACCACAATCTCAGGAAGGGTTCCAATTTCAGAAGGCCCCTCAAACAAATTGGATTGACTGTGTTCCCAATTATTCTGAGCCGGAGGTAGTTATGATGTCTCTCCTTTTTAGGCCACTGTCCCAGCGTTCTGGCCTCGGGGACATGGCTGAACACAGGTTGAATTTGGCGGAGACAAATATACTATGGTTTGGGAGGGATTCAAACAGCCTGGTGTGCCGTAGATGTGCAAGAACTTCATAAAGGAAGCACACCCAATGCAGCCCTAAACGATAAACAATATTGCAGATACGATGTGCTAGTGACTGCATGTCTGCACTGTATTAAGCCTAGGGACTGAGCTCTCCTTGGGTAAACACAGGAGTGAAAGAGTTACATAAAGGCCACTAACGTTCGCAGCCGATAAGCGAGATGACGGAGAGTTTATTCCCTCCTCATCTGTTGTCCTTTCATTCAGCCGATGTCTATCTCAATGTGGCCTGCATATTTTGGACGGCTCCCCTCCCCGGTGCTTCCACTGTTTGGGAGAGCATGAAAGAGAGTTGATAGTATTCAAAGTACCGTGACGGAGTGACGCACAGAGCACCGGACTGCTGTTATCTGCACATCGGCAGCTGGGACAGAGGCTCCGGCACATGCCCGCGTTTCGTCTCACGTTTCGGGGCCGCAGAGATCTCCCCAGATGCAAAACGGAAAAAGCATGAAAGGCGCTTCATAGGTCAATGGCTAGCTGATTTATGAGACGTTAGCCACACAATGAGCACCCAGCGCGGGTCGTGAAATTTTATCAGGTGTGTCTCGGCATCTAGTTCATGATCCGTCAGAAGAGACCTCATTGGGAGTCTTTGAATAGCCTGGTTATGAGCTTTCTCTTATTGAAATGTTGTGGAGTGACATTTCCGCAAACTTGCTGGTCATGGCTTTGACTTTGAGCGCGTAAACATGACATGTTGTTCTCATTGAAGGAACAAGTATGTACGGTCAAGGACAGCTGGTGGCACATTGTACATGCACGCAACGTAAACATGGAACAAACTGTGGCAACAGAAGAAATATGGCTAAGCGACAGTCACATGCAAGGTGTAGGAATGTTTGTGACCGAATCGGCTCCTTTGAGTGGCTCTTTGAAGTGAATGGCTTGAATCGGATCTCATTTTTTAAAAGATCCTCCCCTTTTTCTGTCTGTTTTTATACACTTTTGCTCAAATGTGATGGTGCATGAGTTTTCCAAGCTCAAGTCGGCAGCACAACATCGGAGCAAAACAGCAAAGAACTGATTTTCGCTTTTTTGCAGAATCTGTTGAGATCACGGAGAAGCCTCTCCATGTTTCAGATAACAGTATTGGTATCTTTAAAGTGTACATTTTGTGTTTGAAAACCAGGTGTATTTTCAGGATATTCAGGGGGCGTGTGCCGCGACACAGTTCATTTCCATACTGGTCATTCACGTGTGATCTCATTTCCGAGTATTCTCCTAGTATAAAGCTTAAATTGCTTACTTTGCGTTGTCTACATCCGAAGAATTCTCCCTTAGAAGTCCCGATATGTCCCTTTCTGTCGTTGCCACAAGCTGCTTTTTCTTCTTTGGAGTCTCCGAGTCTTTGTGAGCGATCCTGCTGTGTTCTTCCCCAGACAAGACGCCTGTGGTCCCGCGTAGATCAGCGGCAAATCCCGCCCCATGTCTCTGGAGTGTCCTGGATGTTTACCCCCTTTTTCACAAACGTAGTCCATATGAAAGTGGCACAAAATATCACGAATGAGAGAAATGTCGTACTTCAGCCTGTCCCGCCACCATTTCAGCATCGAAAACAAACTTCTTTTTTTTTTTTTTCAACGCGCCACGTCACCACGCACCGCCAACTGCTTGATTGACAGTCACTTCAGCCAATGACAAAATGGACAACGGAAATTAGATGCAAATGAGACCATTGTCTCAAACAAGCCAGCTAAGAAAGGGCTTAACTCAGGTTTATTGATTCCAAAGTGTCTACCTTCAAAAGCCAAAGTCTCCAAATATTTTCAGGTTTCCATGTGTTAAGCTTGGAGACTACACTTTCAAAATCTGAGAATAACTCAAAATGCCCCAGAATCGACTTGTGCCCCATTTTGCCATGAGCTGACACAAATGTAATTGAGAAAACTCTGCAAAGTCTCTCTTAGTTATTTGTGGCACAAAGTATTTGCATGATATGCATTTCAAAGTTTAAAAGAATAGGCCACCTAGGCTAAATGCTAGCAACATCTTTGGTCTTTTTGCATGTCTGAGGGCACGCACAAAGACCAGGCTTCTTAAAAATCTATAAATGAGCCAGTATTTTGCACTGTAGAACAAAGAGTCGGCTTGTCCGACGAGGTTTCTCTCAAATCACAGCAAGAAGGTTGTGGTTTTTGATTTCTTAGGCTCAACCGTGACCTGCATTAGTTAGGACTCTATTGGGGACAGGTGCTGGGATGTTGATAGTGAGAGAGAGTCCTTTTATCTTTATTGAAAACTGGCCTTAGCTGCAGGGTGTGGCAATCCAAAGTATGTTTATTGTTTAATGGATCCCATTAGCTGCCAATTCAATGGTCGCCATGCCATGGGCCTTGGGCCTTTATGTGGTAGCTCATTCTGCCGTCTGATTGGAACACAAAATGCTAACATTAACACCTTTTTCATCACGTAACATTCAAATTATTAGAAAAATAAATATTTGATTTGAACATATTCAGACACACAGATCGGCTATGCATAATTTTATTTGAAGGACAATGTGCAGTTACATTAAAAAGATGGCTGCACCAGATTTAGCACCATGCTACTTTCCATCCATAGTCTTTCCTAGTCTGTGAAACCTTCATTGACAATGGCAATAAATTCTACTCTGATTCTGATTCTACCTTAATAACGAAGGTGATATTGAAATATTACATTTAAACATTTTAAATACTGTCTATAAAAAGCATAACAGTACGTAGCCATGAGCTGATTTCCATCCGTTGTCCCACACTCACAAATACACACATTGTACATGTTTTTAGTGGAGTGGAGTAAACCTACACAGACACAGGGAAAACATGTAGACTCCACACAGGAAGGCCCCGTCCAGCCCCCGTAAAGAGGCATTATAAAGCATTCATTTTCAGCTAATGGCTTGCCAGCAAATTGTTGGTGCCCTGATGGACCCACTTTGCGTACAGAACTGCTCAGAATGGGTGACAGATTATGCACAGTAATGGAGAATCAATTTTTGTTAACTTTACACAACATAATCAAGGAAATACATATTGAAGTGCTTCAGCAGTAGAAGAAGAAATGACCAAAGTCAGGATTAGTCAGGACAAGTTCAAGACATAAAAGGAAAAGATTTCAGACAGACTATGGGGCAACAAATGAGAATAATAGAATATGAAAATGCATTGCTAATCTAGCTGAGGTCACAACTGTCCCTAGGAGGGTTCCTCGGTGAGAAAACCTCTGGAAGGCCCTGAACACATTAGAGAGACTTTGGTTCGCAACTGGTTTGAGGATAGTATGGGTAGTATGTATGTCTCTGCCATAGACCACTGTCCCAGCGTTCTGGCCCTGGGGATGCAGTTAAACATGGATGGATCGGTGGTGGCAGCTTCACTGTGGTTTGAGAGAGATTTGAACAGCGTGGTGTCTTAGAAATCTTGTCATGAGCAGGAATGAAACAAGCCACCACAATTGAAACCACAATGAAGTTAGCACAGTTGAATTGGAACGTTATCTGATGACATGGGTTACTGAGCATATGACTAGCATCAGGGGAGGAAAAATGTGTTCTGACTGCGAGTTACGAATCCTGCCAAAGAGCACAATGAGGTGGAATAACTGGACAGAAATCAAAGTTTCAGTCCAGAATCCTGAACGTGTCCTCTGAGTTTTTAATCTTCTACAGAGGGATAGAATGCACCCTGTCCAGCTACAGTGCAGTGAAAGTATTTGCCTCCTTCCTGAATTAGTATATTTTTTTGTATTTACCACACTTAAATGTTTGTGATCATCAAGACAGGTTTTATATCACATCAAGACAATCTCAGAAAAATACAACTGCTTACTTTATTTTCCAAATAATTATTGCATTTATTAAGGGAGAAAAAGATCCAAACCTGTCAGACCCTCTGTGAAAAAGTAAATGCCCCCTGATCTTAATAACTGGTTGTGCGATAACTGAGTTTGTCACATCACTGGGATGAATTTTGGCCCACTCTTTGCAGAATTGTTTCGACTCAGCTACGTATAGCATTGAGCTTGAGCTCAGAAACTGATGGTTGGATGTTCACCTTCAGGATTCCCTGTAAACGGCAGAATTCATCGTTCCATCAATGACAGCAGGTTGTCCTGTCTTACTAAAATAATGCTAAAAACTGTTGCTCTAGTATTTTTACATGAATTACAAAGAATTGCATCCATCACAGTCTCTTCAGTGTAATGCAGGGATACCAAAGATACTGCCCAGGGCCCCCCCAAAAGCAACTCTTAATATTATTTATTCCCTAGTTGCACGTATCACCAACAACTTTAGCGAATATCTTCAGAACGTAAAGTGATTAAGAATTACCATATTTGCAGTTCAAAATGCAGAGGTTCCCAGCTTTTAAATGAGCCCACCCTACATGGTCTCCCCCTTCCATCCCACCTTCTGGTTCTGAGGCTGCCAATCTGCGCCATCGGCCCCTCTGAACACTCCCAACACTCACACACTACATTCACCCAGGCTTCCTGGCATTTCCCCAGTGGTCTCCCATCCAAGTACTGACCAGGTCCTACCTTGCTTAGCCTCCGAGTTCTGCCGGGATCAGGAATAGCAAAGGCAGTAAGGCCTTAAACGGGGCCTAGGTCTCCCTATTCCTGCTGTGGAGTTGAATACTACACATCAAGCTAATCCTGCTTGTTGGACATAAGGCCCAGTGGTCTTTAGTCAGCCTAGAGCCTGCATGAATGGGGCCTAGGTCTACTTTGGAGCTGCATGTCACGCTTCAGTTTATTCCTGTTCGTCCCCAGTGGGACATGGCTTAATGGGTCATTGGTTGCCCGAGGGCCTGCTTGAATGGGTGGGCGAAGGGAATTGATTCTTGGTGTGCGTGGGTGCATGTGGTAGTCAGGGGGTTGGGTGCGTGGGGGGGCCTTTGTGTTGTGTGCTTTGGCTGTGAGTGGCTGGGTGTCTGTGGGAGTCGAGGGGCTTGATGAGTGGTGGGGCGTACCTCTTTGCGTGTATGGGCGAATGTTTGTTGGAGCCGGAGGGTTGAATGGGGAAGGGGATTGGTGTTGTGTTGTGAGGCGCTTTGTGGTACATTCTTGTATGAAAAGCGAAAATGGGGTCCTCCAAGGTTTCAAATCTTCTGTGAATTGGCAATAAAACCAGCTATATATATTTTACCATCTACCACTGATTTTTTAGCATGTCGATAGCAAAAAATGACTGATGGTCTAATCTTTTAAATCTAGATGATTCACGCTGCTGTCTGCAGAGGGCCCTTCAACATTATTTTAAGTTAGAAAGCATGAAATGTCAATGCTGAGGTAACCCAATGCTGGTTTATAAGCCACAATAATTTATCATTATCACTTCACTTTCTAACAAACACATGTGGAGATCTTCCTTGACAATTTACATGTTAAAGCACATGTTTGGATGACTCAACAAAAAGCTTGCGGTTGGGGTCAGTTGATAAGTTATTTATGCAAATGCGGCGGGCGAATGTGTGGTTTGGTTAATCTCGAACAGACTTTGTAGCCGGAGAACAACAGGATATGCGTGGAGACACTTCACAGGCTGGGAACCGGAGTGGAATGGCGCTGCGGATGTCACGGCCGGGCCTTAGGTGAAGATGGGTGTCTATCTCCCGTTCACATCGCGGACTCATCAGTGGCGGCGTTGGGAGGTCTTTCCCAAGGGCCTGTCCGTTATTGAGGTTTCACCGACAAAAATATAGGCAATTGGAAATATGGAAACATAAAATGACAGAAAACATTTTACCTCATCCATCGGTAATATACACCAAAAGTATCACCCAGTTTTTTCCCTATTCACCTGCAGTGTCTGACCTTAAGTGTTGTTCATTTCCAGACGTAAAATCGTTTTCTTTCAGGCTTCAAGCGGAATAATTAGTCCACAAACGATCCTACATAACGATGGCTATATTATATATCATGCAATTTTCTTGTGCATGTCTAAAACCTCCACGCTCAAGGCAATATATACATCATCTGTGTTATGAGAGATCATATCTGTTTTGACATCAATCTAAGTGACAGGACCTGACAATTCAGCTCAGGATAAACAGAGGCATACCAACTGGTGCTGAAAGTGATGCCCCCGGAGTTCATATTTCAGCCCTAATTTTATTTTATGTTGATATGACATGTTTGTAGAATTTCTTAATATCTATGTCCATTCTTATTTAATTTGCAATAGGTCCAATACACTGTTGCCATCAATACAAAACATGCTCCTAATGACCAGCTAGACACAGGTAATGATATTCTTGCAGTGGGGAACAATGAATGTTTTTGGATGAGGACCTAACCAATTTAAATCTATTTGGCTGCCTTTAGTCAACATCCCAATGTTTCTCACAGATTTCTGCTTGTACAGCAGAGTCAGGGCCCCAGTTATCCAATGGTAGTATTTTTTTGTCTCAATATTATTTTTATACAGTTCATATGGATCAGTACAATTTTCTACATTTATGATCATTTAAAAAGCAAAAAGTATATTTTTTCATTCAAACTTTTCTTTTACACTATGGGGGCGACCAGTGTTCTCAACTGGTGGGTCGGGACCCGAAAGTAGGTTGCGGAACCATTTCTTTCACACTTTCATCTATTGGAAAAACTTTGAAAACATAACCATAGTCTTTCAGCTTTATAGGTTTAATGCATACTTAAATCAAGGTTGGAAAAACATCTGACCTATTCCCACCTAAATATGCTGCGTTCCTTTTACCTCGGAAGTTGGAAGTCGTAGCTCGGAATGACGTCACATCCCAGTTGAGGACGTTCCAGTTACAAAGTCAGAGTTTTGTCACCAATGAGGGCTACTGTTTTTAGCATTTGTTAGCACAGCGTCTGTTGTAGTTTGCACATAACACATGTACAATGCAAATTTCACTACAGCAGGATTTTCACATATATTTCAGTCATCATACAATGTTTGTGGCTCATGTAGTGCTGCAAAAATAGTCTGTAGTGCTAGTAAATTGATATTTCAAGAGCTTCTACTGACGGTTCACACTGGCAGCGGCCATGTTGGAAATACAACTCGGGGCTTCTGAGAATCGTTCGACTTTCCCAGTGGGAAATACGACTTTGGGGGGGGGGGGGCATTCCAGTTAGAACTTCCCACTTTGGAAGTCGGAAACCCCGACTAGACCATTAGAACCAAGAGAGGTGAGACTTAGAGGTTAACTCCTCCTACTGGTTTCTCACGAGCATGTCAAGTCTACTCATTTGCTGACGAGTACAGATGAAGACTGAAGAATCTTTGCCTACCACGGAGAACCTACACATATATCTAATCCTACTTCAATCAATCAATCAATCAATCAATTTATTTTTGTAACGCCCAATATCATAACAGAAGTCATCTCAAAGGTCGGTATGGACAAAAACAAATCAATATCAGACATCAAGAATGATCAAAAATAAGTCACACACGAATGAATGTCTCGACCAGATGTAATGTCCCGTGAATAAGTAATCACTTAGAGTAACAAGCTTAGTATCCCCCATCCTTAGACCTTCCTCTACGGCGAGGAAAAACCCCAAAAACCACATGGTAAAAAAAATGAGGAAACCTCAAGGATTCCTCCTCGAGGTTTCCTCCAGGATCTCCCTTAGACGGATGGGCTAGTGGTGAATTTTGGTCGACCAGAATTCAATAGCAATGTTCAGCAAGAACATTGCTGTTACTTCAGGAGAACCACATCATAACATGGTTCAAAACTACAAAAGTCGCTTGAGCGTGACATGGGCCCTTTAAAGAGGTTACTTCTCGACAATAACTACCAGTAAATGAACCGAGAAATGTGTTTTATATCGCTCCGCAGCAGGTTGTGTCTATAAAGCCGTGGAGGCGCAGAGGCTCATTATTACAGTGATAAGTTGTTTACACGGAGCCTCAGGCCAAATGTGTCACTCTGAATCCATTAACAGATCCACACCTTCAGCAGGAGACGATCAAACTGACAGGCAGCATGTGCCAACGTATGTATACTCTACCGATGATGCCAAATACCACACTGGGATCACACTTAATTACCTTTTATTGGGTTCCTCACTAGACATTAGACGCAGTTGTACACCCGATAGAGAAAGGGTCACCAACCTCTTTAGGGCTACTTCGAGCGCATTAGGTTGTTTGAGAGCTTCCATTTTAAAAATACATTTCCAAAAGAGTGATGAAGAATTAAGTCACAAATTCATACACTTTTTTTTTTGACTAGGTTTCTGGTACAAAACCCTTAAAGCAATTGATTGTGGAGCGAAAGAGAGACCACTGTGATGCTATGCCGCACCCATACAGCCGCTGGGTCACTAAAAGGTCAAATACGCTCTAATATCAAGTTGTTATTGTTTGTTCTTTCACATAAAAAGTTAGATAATGCACCTTTAAGCAAATGGTGAGTCACAAAAACAGAGAACACTGTATATTTAAAAATCACATGTGAGAAAATGAACAGTTACATTTTTAGAAAAAGTCTTGAGGGCTCCAGAGGATGCCGCACTTGGCCCCTACGTTGATGCGGTTAAGGCTGATGCTCATACGGCAGAACACTGTCCATAGTGTTGTGGGTTCAAGTCCTGACCTTTGCTGAATGCCTCTGGTTGCTCTTCACCACCAAATGTCCCGTCAAAGTCTACAGGCCAAAACATCTATCAATAAGCTGTATAAACATCTCTTATGTACACTGAATGAAATACAATAAATTAGGTAGCAAGAGAAAAAGAATATCCAAAAAAAGAAAACGGAAATTGAACAGGATGTGATATAATTATGTGACAGGTCATGGATTCCAGGGACACAAGTCGTCCCAGGGGCATTTTGAGTCATTTACAGATTCTGAAAGTGTAGTTCCTCAGCTTTCCCACGATATGTAACACGTACACAATCTGTGGACTTCTAAGGAAGAATTGTTCTGATGAAGTCAACGCAAAGTAAGCAATTCAAGCTTTTTGGAGGAAAATACTGTTGGAAATGTTGGGAAGTAGCCATGCGGTTCACACCGCATGGAATTAACTGTGTTGCGTCACACGCCCCCGCCGAATTTCCTGAAAATACACCCTCATGTTTTTAAAGATACCAATACTGTTATCTGAAACATGGAGAGGCAAACAGATTCTCCAAAAATCCAAAATCACTCATTTTGAAGAAAAAAAAACACCTTTACTTACGCAAATGTTGTGCTAGCGACTTGTGTCCCTGGAATCCATGAGGTGTGACATGTATGAAAATGGCAGACAGATGGATAATATGAATAAAAAGGTGTAACGGTAAGCAATCAGGTCTTTTATAATGAGTTATCTGGCTGAAAATGATACAACCCAACAGCTCCCACAGACTCAGCTCCCGGTAAAGAGCTCATTACTAGGACCTGAGGATCTCACCATGCAGGACGGCAGGGGAAGTGATGCCGGATAATTGCGGTCTCTGATTGGCTTGAGGGTTGAATTCAATGAATCTCGAGAAAATGCCCAATCGTCACTATCCTTAAGGTTAGGGTTAAGGTTGGGTTTAGGGTTAGCCAGTCAGAGGTCGTGTCGTCCTCACTTCCCTAGCTAATCAGAGGCATCACTTCCCCTGCCGTCCTGCATTTTTTTTTTAAATCCGCGACCCGGCGTGGATCGAGACTTCGATGGAACCACTAAGGAGGCTCTATCATAACATTGTTTTTTTTTTTATTTACCCATGCAACATTAACCAACACTAGTTCTTTCTATAAATATGTTCTTTGCGTGACTCGAGTTTGGCTTGCACACATTTCGAGCAATCAGACCAGGCCACAAATTAGACAACTGCATCCATTTATGGCGCTCAGGAGTTTACAGAATGATATGAGAGACCATTCCGGACATCCATCCACTTCATGGCCCTTAATGAGTGCGAGTTATTTGGGTTTTCCGTCAAAAGTTATGGGGATAAATGTGGAGGAAGGACTGCAAACATTCCAGACGAACCTCGGTTATAAACACATAGCGGACTTCAAGTGGCGCAAACAGAAAATAGCTGTGTCATGGGTGAAAGAATGTAGCCTTTTAACTTCAGGTGAACCGTCTCAAAAAACACTGTCGCTTTCCATACAGCGAGTTACAAACCATGAAGAAAGTCTTCAGGATTCCTTTGTGAATCTTGTGACTATGAATTCTGATTTATTGCTCACTGGCATGGACTTCATCACTTTGATTCTAGTCGTAAAAGTACATTTTCCCAATAGACTTAAAAGTTATTAAGTTGAACAGGAGGAAAAATACATATTTAGCGGCATCAACTTGAAACCTGTTGCATTTGACATTTTAAGTGTAAAAATTGCCAAAATGTCCTTTTAAGTGACAAAAACCTAAATAAAAATAGTGCCAGTTTAGATATAAAGCTTCATTTTGTTGGCAGATTAGTTACAAAGATTTTAGATACAAAATACAGCAGACGAGGCTAACTGCATCAAGGGTCTGATGAGTTTTGACATGTTGTAAAAATATCAAAATATTGTTAAGTACAAGTGCAAAATTGGTGCTACTAAAGACGAGATGTCGCCTGATCAATCAGTGTATTTTTGTTTAGCTCAATATCACAAACAGAGTTGCCTCAAAGGACTTCACAGACATCACAACAGTCCAACCAACTAATGTACAAACAGATGTTGAAGGAAAAAATGTCCATTGGAGTTACAATTTCCCATAAAGCTATTGAGAAATGTTCAGCCCGTGCTGTGAAGATTACTTATTTGTTTGCTTTGTTTCCAAGTGAAAGTTTTGACTTTCTCCTAAAAACATTTGGAATTTTACTTTAAATCAAAAATAATCACACTTTGGTGAGTTTACACCAAGCTGATCAGCCTCTGTCGTGTGATTAATATCTACATTTTTCATTTGGATTTTGACTGGATGTTGTCATGGGCAAAACTGTTGAGCTCCACCTTCTTACAAAGAAAATAACTTCAATAACGTTACATTGATGACATTATTCAATCACGCCACACTCAGTGGTGACGGAAGAGAGGCTGCCATTCTGTGCCATCGGTTCCTCCAACCACCAACAACCATCCACTCTCTCACCAGCATCACAGTTGTGCTCATAAGTTTACACACTCTGTTAATCTTTTGGCCATTTTTCATAGAATATGAATGATAACAAAAATCCTTTTTCCACTCATGGTTAGTGGTTGTGCGAAGCCATTTATTGCCAAAGAACTGAGTTTACTCTTTTGAAATCATAATGAAACAGAAACTACTCAAATGTCCCTGATCTAACGTTTACATGACCTTCAACGACTGCCAGGAAAACTGTTCAGGAGCAAAGAAAAACTCACTTCAGCTGAAATACAGGGCTCTCTGACAAAACTGGACCCTCTGAAAAAAATGATGTTTGTTCCAAGATGCACAATATGTAAACTTTTGATCAGGGACATTTGGCTAGTTTCTAATTGAAAAGCGTAAACAATAAATCTGGACAATAAATGGCTTCACGCAATCACTAACCTTGAGTGAAATGATTTTTAAACGGTTTTTATGTTGTCAATCATATTCTATGAAATGCATAAGTTTACATACCCTGACATTCTGCCAGGGGGTGTAAACTTAGCTACTACTGTATACATCAGCTATGAATTAAAGCGGCAATTAAATATATCTAAATAACACAAGAAAAAAAATGTTTGGCGAATATTTTGGGTTTTTTTGTCGTCTAATTGAGAATAATGACTTGAAACAGCTGAATGTTACACCCCTTGTTCTGTCCAGTGCATATGAGCCAACCTTCAGAGTCACTGTTGCATCAGCCTTCTGCAGCCACTGTCCACTGTTCTCCACATCCTGAGCCGTGATCTGGGTTTAGATAAGAGAACCTGCAGGTGGAAGACCCTCTTATTGTGCATGTTAATGGGGGAACATGAGCTCTCTTGGGGAGCCAAAGCATGTGGATGGCAACTTCTTAGGTTCAAGACGAGAATGAGGTGAATAGTGGGGGATCATGTAGAGCAGTCGTTCCCAAACTTGAGAGTGTCCAAAGATCTCTTGAGGCCCCCCGATGATAAGAATTCACGCTTTTTAAAAGAAAATGTCATGGTTTTCGCCTAATTTTTCAGATACAGCACAATTAAACAGTGACAATACGGCGAATTAGAGTAGATAGATTAGAGTCAACATTTGGAGGTCCCCCAACAGTGCCTCTGAGGACCCCATTTTGTGAAGATTGACTATATTTTCAGCCGCATGGATTTCATTTTATTGACATATTAGTTGCAAAGGGTTATTATTAGTGAATAGATCTATAAATATTCAAATTTCACCTTGTTCTTTGGGCTTCAAGAACTCAATAAATCGAGCTAGGAATGAAGTATCTTGTCTTTTATCCAGTGTACATAAGATATGTTTATACAGTTTTATTGATAGATGCTAAGAGACATTTATTTTAATTTTATTATTACTAGTTTTTTTTTAGTTTTTTTTTTTTACTTATCCTGCAGTATTATTATTACTGTTTGCAACCATTTTCTTCTTGAGGGCACATTCTCTGACTTTTTGCACCCCCCCTGTGTGATCCTATCTTAAGAGCTGTTGCAACAAGTACATTTTTCCATTGTGAGATCAATAAAGTATTATCAATAAAGTATTATCTTATCTTATTAAGTATTGGAAAATCTATACAAACATTTTTTTTTTGTTCAAAAGTACAATAGCTACTGGAAAGTTTGGAGTCTGTAGGAGTTACTTAAGTGGAGATGTTGTCGCAACAATGTAAAAAAAAAAAAAAAAGAAGCATTTTGAGAAATTGGCCTTTGACCTTTCAATTCCCAATAATTAAACACCTTCTAGTGAGCATTAGGCCAGATCCATTGAAGTCTTTATTTCTCATTCATGACTACATGGCAAAGTAGAGAAATTACACCTTAAGAGAATAAGCAAAAGCAACCATACACTTATTTATTCAAGACCATTTACATCCAACATTGCCATCTTAAAACAGCCATGTTGTTGACTTATTCCCGCTGTGTATAGAAGTGCATGCTCTGAACATGAATGAAAGTCCACATGAGAACAATCTATAAACTATAAAATGACTCCCAGATCTGTTTACGCTGGATCTGTGTCCATTTAGAATGCCAAAACGTCGACCTTGGAAATATATTTTCAGCAATTTTACAGACTAGGTTTATATCAGAAAAACCTCTCTAAATAATCCGACTTTGTTAGAGTTTATTGTTGGAACAAGACAGATTTTCATATTTGTGGGAGCTCTTTTCATCATTTCCAAGAAGAACCTTCACACTGGTTTTAGTCTTCAGTCGATTTTTCTCACCGAGTTTGTGAAATGTCAGTTCAAGAGCGCAATTTGAGCCGGAACAAGGTCCAAACATGTCAAAGTGTGTATTATTGTAAGGGATAAAGTATAAATTGTGGTTCCCTTGAAGTTGAAGATCCCTGAAGCTACGGGCAGGGCATTTGAGGCGAGAGGAGGTAAAAACAGGCCAGCAGTTCCTCCTAGTGGCCAAAGGTGGTATGACAAGAAGGGTAAACACTGATTGTACATTATTACACGTGGAAGCAAATTGACAACAAATGAATGCTTAAGTAGTAAAGCAGTAGGAAGTATGGTAAATATGTTTATTCGTAAAAAACAGAATTTATAGATACTGTGTACAATCCCTTTACGTTGTATTTATTCTAAAAAAAAAACAACAACAACTTTGAGATAATTATTCAAGAGGTTATTTAAATTTCAATGTCACTTTTTAAAAACAAGACTGGCCTATAGTGCCCAGATCTGATCTGATGTGGATCGGAACACACCATGACGTGCGACCCAAATTAAAATGTTTATTAAATACAAAATATTGTTTTTGAATTTTGAATTTGTTAAAAAATAATACAGTATATACAGTATTTCCCCACAGATGATATTAAAAATGCCTGTAGAGCCAACATCGTGAAAAACATCAGGTTGCATTTTCATACTTTTTTCAGTAAATAAAATATTGAATGAAAAAAGGCAGATACATTTTTGTTAATTATTTTGATGCCACTAAGAAGGAAATCAAATTCCCGAGTGGAACAAGTGCAGGGGATTGTGGAGGAGGTGCACTCGATGGAGAGACTGACTTTCTTTCTGCGACTCCAGGGTCATTTTTATTTTCAGCGCTGGTCCAAATGGTTTACGTACAAACAGAGGCTTGAAGACTCTCCCGTTTGACTCGGTCTGTTTTTGTGTTGCCTTGTTGTGTTGTGTTGAACAGTGCTCCCTTTGTATTTATTTTTTGTTTTGTTGTCTTGTCTTGTTTCTGTATCTTGGTAAAATAAATTTAAAAATTTAAAAAAGAATTGAATATGGGGGAAATGAGGGAAAGCCTCACGACCCACTGAAAATGTAGCCTGATCAGCCAGTCCTGCTTTCTTTCAAGCTGGGCCTTGGTAAAGAATAGGAAAAGTGTGTAGGTTGACTGGCCAGGCCACTGAAAATGGTTCCGCAACCCACTTTCCCACGAGAATCACAGTTAACCAATACTATTATTTTTATTATTATTTATAGCTTTAGATCAAAATATAAAGCCTTTATATCAATGGTGGACTTTCATTCTAGTTGTTATTAGCAATTCCCTGACAGTAAGTTTGCTTTGCTCCCTGACAGTTGTGAAATGTGCTTATGTGAAGGATTGGTATGTCAGAAAAGGAAGTTACAAATGAGTTTAAACCACAACCAAGCAATAAAACTTTACTCAGCCCCCTGACATTGTCCGTGAACAAACTGAATCCACCCGTGCACCCGAGATAGTGAGATATTTCAAAACAACTAAAGAAAATAAATGTAGTTTCTTGCTTTATAATATAGTACTGTGCTATTTCCCTGCTCATTTGCTGATTGTGTTTAACGTGTACTTCAGTCAATTATAGGTTCACGTTACAGAATTCTACTTCTCTAGTCTCTTTTCTTGTAGTCAGACCTGTGTATTTGTTTTCACCTTTACAGTTTCAGCTGCTTGAACTGCTGCCTTCCTCAGAAGTGTCCCGTGATGTGACGGTGACGTGTCTGGTCAGCTGATCAAGCAGCCGAAACTGTAAAGGTGAAAACAAATACACAGGTCTGACTATAAGAAAAGAAACTAGCATTGTTACTATAGAAGACGTTATGAACCTATTCGGACTATCATTCTACTTCAGTTGGAGCAGGTGCCAATAAAACTCTCTTAGTAATTTCCAAAAAGAAAATTGTAAATGTTGTACTTCATCAGTATTTGATACTTGATTGCATTCACAAAACTGTTATGAACCTAATCGGACTAGAATAATTCACATGGCTGAAAGTCCTTTCTACTGGCCAACATCACGCACATGTTTTTGAATATTGTCATCACTTTTGGACACCTCTATGAGAAAATAATTAGACCTTAGTTCATATGTGCTGACAGAGAAGACATTGGGCCTCATTCATGAATATTTTCTTAAGAAAATGTTCTTAAGTTCAACTTAGGAGAAACTTAAGAAAAACTTAAGTCTGACTCACGAAGCGTTTTTAAGAAGACAAAACTGTTCTTAAAGAGAGATGATTTTCTGTACGTAAGAGTCCTCCTGACTGTTCTTAGGATTTGTTCTTCCAGAAGAGCTCTTTCAGCTAAGAACAAATTTTGTGAATGCCCAAAATGTTCTTAAGTCGGCCTTAAGAACAAATTTGTTCGTAAGTTTGTTTCGTGAATGAGGCCCATTGAACTTTGTGACAGTTTTTGTTTCATGTGAATTGGTCCAGGAATTACAGAGGAAATAGCAATAAAGCAAGACTTGAAATCTGCATTTTGGCAGTTACCATAGTTACCAGCAAAGAAGTTTCAGCTTCTCTTTACATTATTGAGCTGTCACTTCAGTACAAAGAGAAAATGAGTTGTTAATGAGAGTTATTTTATGAATACGGTCATAACATGTCAAGCTTATGTAGACAAGTAAAAAGCATTAGGGGAGCTACTTGGAGCTTGAAGCGGAAGGCCACTGGTCTCACATTAACATCCTCTATAAAAAGCCAGTGTGCAGCCGTAGCGTGTGATCCAATTTTACCGTAAACTTGCCTGGTTCATTTGAAGACATCACAGAGCTGTGTCACCCCTGCACCAGTCAGCCTCCGTGTGTTATTAGTGGTCGGCCGTGACTCGGAGAGGAAGCTTGGCTCTGACTCAGAAAGTCAAGGGGTAAATGCTGCAGCTACAGCTACACGGCAGTCTGCGGTCATCATCAAAGTTAGCAAAGTCCGTGATCCCACCAACGGTCTGGAGACGGAGGAAAGTCCCGGAGAAAGTCATATCCGAGGGAAGCAGACGACTCATCAGGAGTGGGCTGCATCAAAAGGAAAGTGACTGAGTGTTCGCAAGAAATGGTCCGGTCAGGAAACTTTGAAGGTGGTCCATTTTTAATCAGTCACTGTATTGTAGTGAAAGGGTGTGGGGACAAGGACAGTATGAGTTGAAAATTAAAATATTGTCTAAAGAAATTACAATATACTACAAAAAGTAAATATCCAGATTAGCTTCAATGACTCAAATTCAGAATATTAACACATTGAGAGCTTTTCGTTTCCACGCGTTGAGTGTCAAAAATGTAATATATTTTTA
>OMNZ01051794.1:0-17809 GCA_900303255.1 Lesueurigobius sanzi
AAGAGGTTGTCTGCCGGCTGCCCTGAGCCCTCCGCTCAGCTCCAGGCAGTGGGCGGGGCAGACAGACCAGTGAGCAGCGAGAATCTCTCAATGAAACTATGATTAAACAGCGAATGCGGTGGAACGCTCGTGTTTATTTCATTTATTGGGCTTTGGGCAACGAGACAATAACCCCAAACACACTCACGTGAATACGCACAGAATCACAGAGTGGGTTAAGGAAGTGACACTAATGCACACGCAACATTTGTCATATCGCCAAATTAGAGCAAGAAGGTAGATTCCAGTTAGTGGGTTAATGAGACTGAGTAAAGAGAAGAGCCTAGAGCGCCTTGAGACATTATAACGGGGTGAGAGAAGAGCCAGAGCGCTCGCTGAGGCAGAGCCCCAGCTTCAGCACCACGGAGGAGACACTGTAAAAAAAAAAAAAGCACGCAAAATTGTACTAAAAACAAAATCCGCGAAACAGCGAGGCCGCGAAAGGTGAACTGCGTTATGACGAGGGACTGTAAATGGTACTGCTAAAACGACGGGAATTTTGGTCAATAATTCCACTACATTTATACCTTTTCACTTGTGAGGAATTTGGCGAAGTAAACGTGATCTCCACTGGATGATCTCAGCTCCTCCATTTTCCTCTTGGAAGCCTGCATGTCGTCTAGTTTGAAGCTCTTAAAAACTGCCAGCGTGTCGTCTGAGTACTGGGGGAAAAGAGATTATTGCTAAAATACGAATAAATTCAAACTAAATCCTCCCTCCGCTGCGTCATACCTTCACAAAAGTCATCCAAGAAAATTTATCGTAGCACTGCACAGGGTTTCTGAAGTAGTCCTGCAGAGTCCAGAACTTCCTGTACAGGGTGTAGTCGATGGGAATAGAGCTGCAGAACAGAAAAGCTAATGTTAATTATGTTTTTTATTTACATGGCACAACAGTGAAGATCAAATAAAGCTTTTTACCAAGGAGCTGGGCCTTCTTCCTCTCCCATTTCTCCCTCTTCCATCCCTTCCTCCTTCTCTTCTGTGTGCTGTCAAGAAAACATTTTTAACGTGGATAATGTAGATGTATTTGGTTTGACACTGTTCATAGCAAAGCACATGTGAAGTAGTCAATATGAATATTTGATACCGTAGGTCGGGGATAGGCAAGTTTACCTGGTGAGGGGCCAATTTTCTTGCTCATCAAACCTCCCAAACATGGCCCAAAGTAAAGCACTAGCTTCTAAAAATGTCTGTTTATGCATCATATATGACCTAATGGGGGTTTGGAGGGAAAATTTGTTTATAGGAACTGAGGGCGTATCCAAATTTTCTGTGTAAGAATGTTCTACACTAGAGGAAAAAAAGACAAATGACTTTAAAAAGTGCTTTGATTCAGAGAATTTATGTTGATTTTAGTGGGTTTGAACTTCTTTAAATACGAATGGTAATGGGGGAAGCATTATTTGCCTAAAATGAGAAAAAAAAACCCTACTTCTTCCATTCTAAATGTACTAAAAGTTAGCTTACATTCTTTCAAGTCAAGCACTTTATCTGAGCCAATTATTTTGTCCAGTGTATATGTATGAATGGGTCTCAAAATTATCTTGGGGGGGGGGGGGCAAAGGTCCTCTGATAGAGGGCCAGATTTAGCCCCCGGGCCTGACGTTGCCTACCCCTGCTGTAGAGGTTAATGAAGCCTACCTGACTAGCCTTAGCATATCCAAAATGTTCAAAGTCCAGTGTTAGACCATCCTTAAAAAGGTTGTAGTGGACACTATGGACACAATTTACCATACTGTTATCGCTATGGTTAGGGACGCTGTCCCTTTAAGAATACGCTGCTAGTTTGTGAGTTTGATGTGCAGCCATGTTGAAGTCAGTTGTTTTGAGTCTTGTGGAATAAACGACACGCCGTTACGATGTCAATGAGATACTTGCTCTTCGCTTCGTTTATAGCATTACAACAAGGTGTAGTTAAAACTCTTTAGTGAATATTAGTGAAGTGAAATGGCCACAGAGATAAAAACAAACTCCCATCATGCACCACAGTGAGCGCTGGCCAATACATAAGCCTTAAGCAAAGTGAACAAAATATATTCAATATAATCAAATAACAATAATTATGATTAACACACTCAATCAAGTACCATAGGTAAAAGTAAATTTAGAGAAAAATAATCATGTTAACCACAATCCAAAGGTACCACAACATAATTTGTAAAAACATTAAATCAGAAACCAAAGACAAAGACAAAAAAAATGTATTTAGGCTCCTACAGATACCATAAATGGTTGCAACTAGTACGTTTCAACTGCAGCAATTCAGGCAGTACAATATCCATTGCAAACAACCAAATTTCCATTCTCAAATGTTGTTGTTTTTAAATATAAAGCACTTACTAAACCAGTTTGTGACATGTTTAAAATGAGTGTATGAACTAAATTTTGATACAATGGCTTATAGATATTTTTTCCAGCATCATGCAATCCTTGTCACTTACCTTTTGGCCAAGAGTGCTTTCTTGTTCATTCTTATTGAAAACTGTAATGTTGTCCAGATTAAACTGGCTCTGAAGATTAAGACCTAAAACCAACCAACATACAATATAGGCATTTTACTTTTTATGGCATGTGTGTAATACTTCATGTTGAAAATTGTTTTAATTCCTACCTGATTTTTCTGACAGAGGGAAAAGTCGAGCTAGGAAAAGCTGAATGCGTCCGCAGAAAACTGTATTCTGGGATTTGGACAACCTCCGCAAAAGATCTACACATATTAAACATCAAGTTAAACACACTGTAGATTTGCGGTAAAATGTAACAGCTTTTCTTACCATTGCACATTCGTAACAGGTAATTTTTCCCCGCTGTGTAAAAGGCGCTCTGCAAAGATAAAGATAATGTAAGTGTGTGTTATGAATGTGAATTACTGTGGCTAGCCTGTTTTATTTACAGATTTCCAGGTGGACACGTTCTCCTCCACAAAGGTGAATATTTTGTCGCAAAGGTCCAGGGGGAGGCAGTCCAGCACATCTCCCAGCAAGATGAAGGGGATAGTGGCAGAGCAGATACCTGATTCAAACATTCAATGTGTCTTTAATACCTAGTCACATTTCAATCATCTACAATACAATGGCTGATGAAAATACTGCAACTTTAAAAATAAAGCTTTTAAACGGATTATAAACATGAGGGGACACAGCTAGGAAGAGGGGAATCTTGTTTGTATAGTGTTTCTCACAGTCAAGGGATACATTTTCATTTCTATTTGCCGTTTAGTGTGATCTTCAGATTGGTTCATGAAACTTGAAAATGTATAAAAAAGTTTAAAATGACATGGTTAAACCAAATTGCCACCTCCACAGGCACAAGCCAAACACGGTTGCTCACGATTCATTTGATTTTGTATTATTTGATCGGGGACAAGGCACAAACAACATTAGTGTAATAAAAGATGCCATGTGCCAGGTTATAGCAAAAAATGCTAAATTGCACCCGCAGTCCCTGGACAGGTTGATGTTACACTTACAAAAGTCCATAGAATTATGAAATGCATTAGCATTTTAGGTAAAGTACTTGCTAATATTGCTATTTTTATGCTTTAAGATTTTGTGCAGCACCCTGTGGTTGTAGTAATCGTCACGATCCAACATCTGGGAATTTAGAACCTCCCTCACCTTGGCTACGAAGATGCAAGGGGCAAACATAATAAAGCAGCAGGGAAGCATTAGCACAAACTAATAAACTGCAGCTGAATCAAAGCCTAAATAATCCTGAACGTGTCGTGTCCCGTCAGATTTATCTCATTCTAAACTCGTAGTGGACACTTTAGAGAAGAAAGGTTTCGCCCGAGTTGACAGAGCCAAAAGATGTCAAAACATGCATGATTTTTTAAGGCAAATTCAATCAGTTTCAACCAGGTATTGGGTCACATTGGTTTAGTCTCTGAGTGCGTGCAATTTGCAGATATTTTGCGATTCATTTGTTTCCCCTTCATGAGAAACCATGATGTTGCCAAGAAAAAATGTGCTACTTCAACGTCACTCCAACCGTGAGGAACTTGATCCCTGTTATTTACTCTGACAGTAAGTTAAGTGAAGAAGCTAGGAAACCCGAGCAGTTAGTAGCGATGGGAGTTCACTTCAGGTTCATTTCGATACTGTTTACATTAAAGAATTTATCCAATGTGGTGGTGGGTGGCATTAATGTCATGGGACCAAAACCTGAGTTCCTAATGAACAAACATAATGACACTAGCATGCATTTTTTTATCAAAATACAACACGATTAATATATCAAAACAAAACAAAAGTTAAGGATTTTTAGCCCATAGGCTTCTTTTGCACTGAGTCATGAGAAACACCCAGCAAATTGTCATAGCGGGGACCGAACCCACAAAAATACAAAATACTACAAAATAATACAAGAAGCCTTACCCTCTGTCACTGCATCAATGCTCAGGTCAATGAGTACCAAGTATTCTTTTACATTTGTTTTCACTTCAGTCTGTACAAATGCAATAATAAAATGTCACTCAATGTTGAACACAAAAGACAGAGTGAAGTCAATATCAAAACTTACAATCTGGTCCCCAAGGACACACCGGAGAGCTTGGTCAAGGGTTGTTTTCTTCTCTGCTTCACTAAGATATGACAGAAATAAAGTAGATTAATACTTACACTTATATCATGCCTTTGCATTAGTCATGCACTCTCCACATTAGAACTGCACAATTTCGGAACAGTGTTAACATTGCGATTAGCTGTTAGATCTTTGGTCAAGACAATTAATTCATAAGGACATGTTTACACGGGAGTACGAAAATCAAAGTGCCTGATAAAGTAGAGAAAATGCTACTTACTTTCCGTTCATCTGGTGAAAAGTACTGGTTAAAGATTTGCAGCTCTTAGCAATCAGAGCAACTTTAGCAGACGCCTGGAAAATACAAACAAAACCATTGAAATTAGTGAGATTTAGCCTTTAGCTCCCACATGCTAACTGCTAACGATAACAAATGTGCGCAAACTAAAGACTTAGCCATCAAACAAATCAATCGGATTAAAATGCTCCAGTATGTATTGCTGTTTTTTTTAAAAAGGATCATTGATGAACATAAATGAAACCATAATATACCGCAAATTTGTCTCTAGCCTCCACAAAATTGAACAAGGTGGGCGACATCTTTACAACCGGATGTGCTCTACGGAAGTGGGTTGCCAGGTTGGAGGAAAGATTTCCAGGATCGTTCCGCAAAGTGAATGGACAAAATAAAAGTAACAGAATAGACAACTTGAACTCAACAGAATGTTGTATTTGTATTTTGGTTTCAAACAGAGAAACCATTACAAATGTACTGAGTTGGAAACGGTCCCACATTTAAGCCGGAAGCATGTTTGTTTTCAATGAGTGTAGCCTATGGTGTAGCCATCAACACAATAAAAATGAAAAAAAAAAATAAATACATAGATTAAAAACTAAACAAAATAATAATAATATTAATAATTGCAATTTTGCTTTTAAAACAGCGAAGTGAAAAATTAGTGCAAATCAAAGTTTGACCACAAGATGGCACTGTTGTCCACTCTTGGAATTAGTCCTTTCAATCTTCCCTCGCTAGTGTCCCAATGTGAATCCTTTTTGCAGTTTTATTTTGGCGCAAAGTCCAACGATGTTTTAAATTAAGTGAACAAAACTATTACCAAATTACCTTATTGTAAAACCAAGTCTAAATCAGCAGTCTAGACTAAATAAACTATTCTAAAAAAGGACAGCCATTATTATCCAGGAGTAGCCTACCACTTGAAGGTAAACTAGTATCTGCTGTAGTCTTGCATTACTAAGATACTATCATAATAAAACACACAGCCACAGCAAATCATTATATATTAAAAATCATTATGAATCAATTAAAACCATACCTATTTATTTGGGACTTAACAATGCACCTTGCTTCACATGACACAAAGTCAGCGGCTTGGGGTCATGGCTGGTTGTGTTGTCACATAACTGCCTGTGCTGTGGACATATGATTAAAATGCAACTACAGCTGCAGGGCCCAAATGTTACAACAATGTCAGAAGCACTGGGCCGTGTCACCAATGAGGCCAAGCCAATGAGGAAATATCCGGCTCGTATAAAACAGAGGTATATGGAGTTCTCTAAATATGTACATGAAGAAAAGGACTAAAGTGAAAGTATTTGGCTTAAGTGTTGCCGAAGACTCTTTTTCAATTTGTCGGCAACTCAAACATCACTGAAGAGTCATGAAAGTTATGAAAAGTTGTAGAAAAGCACATGCAGTGGTGTCCAAACCTTTTAAATCAGGGGCTGCATATTTAACTGTATATGGCGTTGAGGGCCAGAGACAGTGGTCAATGCAGTGGAACTTTTAATTGGGTGCATTTACCAGAGATGTAATTTTACCAGAGATAAAATAATTTACCTGCACTTCTCCAGCTTTTTACTGTCAGAGAGAGGCAACAGGGATTACTACTACACCAAAAACAGCCACGTCTTAGGAATACCTATTAGCAAGTGTTTTATTACAATTACTTTTATTACTACGTTATAGCAACCGTGATTAGCTATAAAACACAATACAATACAAAACTTCTTCTGGCAACTGAAAGATGACAGCAAGTGTTTGAAACTTTCTGTGCATGTGGAAGTGCTGCTGAGCTAAAGGGAATTTGGTTTAGCCATGTCATTTTGAACTTTTAGATATAATGTTTTATTATTATAGATATACTGTATATATTTTTAATCAGAACTTGTACTTCTGTCATCATATGCAGCTTATGGCAACCCATGTTCAGTTGTGGATGTAGTGCCTTTATTGAAGACAGTGGTGCAGGTGGTAGAGCGGGTCCCCTCATGATCGGAAGGTCGGGGGTTTCAATCCTCCTGCGGGTGCACACTGTCGTCGTGTCCTTGGGCAAGACGCTTCACCCACTGTCTGTGTTAATGAGCTGGTGGTGGTCGGAGGGGCCCAGGCATGGCACACATTGGCAGCCTGGAGTCAGTCAATCAGTCAGCCCAGGGCAGCTGTGGCTACAATAGGAACATACCAAGTATAGAGTGAATGAATAATGACAGTGTAGCGCTTTGAGAAACCTGTGACACAGTATAAGCAATTATTATTATTTGTCCCTGTAGGGTTTTGACCAAATCAGCACTATTTTACTATGCAAATCAAATAAATTATGCCAAATTATCACAGTGCACGTTAATAATTAATTGATTAGAAAAAAAAAAAAGTCAGCAACACTATTTGGGTTTACACTGAGTGGTGATATCTACAATTGAAGCCAAAGCTGCCCTGAGGTAGACAGGCTGCCATCTGCTCCATCAGCCCCTCCAACCACCACCAACCACTCGCTTACTACATTCATTTAGGCTGTGGGTGAAGTGTGTTGCCCGAAGTCACAACAACAAATACTGATCGGGGAAAATATTTGTCAATTTTCATTTTGAAAATTTCTTCCAAAAATGGTTTCTCTCCCATAGAGTTGTATTTGCACCTGCTCCAACTGAAATATGAGTCTATAACGTGAACGCAATCTGTTAACTTGAATGTTTAATGTGTTTGTTTATGAATGTTTTTGTTTGCACATGTCAATTATGCTGGAAATGAAAATAATATCAAATAATATTGCGCTATTGCAACACTTGTATTGTTATTTTACACCCATTGCCCTCCACATGCTCCATTATGCTTTAAGACCTTTTTAATGGCACAGATCATGGCAGGAATTTTTACAATGCTTGTTTTAATATTAACTGGCATTTCACGGACTGTTTGTTCTGAAGGGGGGCGCGTTGGCAGTTCATCGGCTGCCTTAGACTTTGACAGCCGTTTTTATGGGCCCATAGTGGCAGTTAGGCTATCCTGAGGCTGTTGTGCTGATGTCTGGGAAAACATAGTAAAGTTGTGAAAATGTGGGTCAGAAGTGTCACGTCCGGAGAGCTGAGAGGACACTTTCAGACAAGTCAGTGAGGACGATACTGAAGGTGCAGTCGTGTACATGTGTGAGTTTTAGAAATGAGTATCTAAATTGACATAATGTTAAGTGAATGAAGAATGACGTGCAAATACATGGGAATTTAAATGTTCCATAAATTGAACTCATTGCAGGATGAGAAATGTATCATAATTTAGGTAGTATGACCTATTAAAGTATTTAAAGGTTTAGGTTACATCATATAGAATCATTTATGCTTTGTGAACACTGTGAAAAGGTGTGAAACATTTGAATTGAGTTATATTTATATGAGAATAGACTTTATAACAGCTCTGCTTGTCTCTTCATGGTCTAGCACCAAAGTACATGTCTGACATGTTAGTGCCGTATGTACCATCTTGGGCTCTAAGTTCTTTTAACTGTGCATATGGCAACTGAAAGTATTTTATCTGCACTCTTCACTTTTAATGTAATGAGTTAATGATTATATTTCAATCAATCAATCATATTTGTTTTATTGATTGTGAAGCACTTTGAATTGCCTTGTGTATGAATTGTGCGGTACAAATAAATTTGCCTTGCTTTGCCAATTTGAAAGTTTTGCTGTATACAGTATTACCGACATAAATGAGAAGAAAATATGTTTTCTGTCATTTTATATTTTCATATAGAGATTTTATGCATCAGAATAGCCAAAAGTCTAAATACAGTAAGGGATAGAGCCAGGTTTAATTTTATTGTTTTATTTTGTTGATTCATTAGTTACAAAGATTTGTTCAGAGGGTTTTTTGGATACCATGTTTAGTTTTGAATAAAATATTAAAAAATTGAATTTTCTTTTTTAATTTTGCCTTATTTTTGGGTTCAAAACTCAATAAATCAGGCTAGAATTAAATATTGCAAAATCCCTCTGAAAGAAACTTCAAAAACAATGTTAAGTACCAGACATATATGTTGTCACTGCAACATGAGAAAAATCCATTTCGAGAAAATTGTCATTGAAGTTACAATTTCCCATATAGTTGTTTGGTTGGGACAGTGCATGCACATTACAATGCATGTAAACACGCCACTCTGGATTGTAGCCATCCGTTGTCTTGCACTCACTCTCATTCATCCTCGCCTATTGTACATGTTTTTAGTGGTAGGGGAAACCGGTGCACCTGGAGGAATCCTATGCAGACACGGGGAGAACATGCAAACTCCACACAGAAAGATCCGGCCCGGGAATCCACCCGGGACCTTCTAGTTGTGAAGCACGAGCGCTGACCGCTGTGCTGCGGTGCAGCCCCGTGGAAAACCGTTGAATCAGTGCAATAATTACACTCCTTATTGTAAATATTTTAGCATTTATTTGTTTCCAAGTGAAAGTTTAGTTGTCATGAGAGCAAAGTGGGCCAATACATGAAAAAAAAAAATCTTTAGTATATACAGTAATATTTCACCGGCCAACCAAGGTGTCAACACACATCAAGCTCGCAATGATGCCTTGATATATAGGTTCAATTGGCTCTATCTACAAATGCGCTCCACCTCTTCACTCCAACGCTTTTTGTTGAAACTGTGCCAAGAAGTGATGAACCGCAGAAAGAAGGAGTGAGCCTGGGAGATAAGAGCAACGCAGCAGCCAGCGCGTGGGGGAGGTCATGGCTAAGGTTAAAAGCTCTTGTAGCGCTGTTTATCTCCAAAACATCACAAAATGTTTCAATTATGGCGTCAACTTGACCTCTCCGAAGCACTTCGTGATGGCCCAGGGCTTCCTAAAGTGTGTATTTGGACTAGATAAATATAATCGGCTCCCATGCAAGCTAATGGCAGAATCAGCGGACCAGCAAGTGCCAAGTTATTTCAGGCTTTCAAACAAAATGACCGAGCGGCGACAAAAAGAGCATTGTTCGTTGTTGTTGCGGACAATTTTCTGAACAAAACGCTGGGCACAATGGTTCCCCTCAGAGGTCAAATCAGGGGAAGAGGGGTTTTCGTTTGGTGACTGTCTTTCAAGATAACACTCCGCTGTAGGGTTATGTAGTGTAATTGTAACTGTGTCTGCTGCTTACGGTGGGAAACTTTCTCAATTTTTGGCGTGACTATTGTGGTTACCGTCTGGTGACATCGACTAATCAGGGACAAATAATGAACGAGGGAGTGAATAAATTAAATTCATAGTTGTTGTCCAAATACATTCCTAATGTTCCTCACACATTTCTAAAACCCCATTTCTTCATAGAGATGAGTTTATAAGCATGTTTCACAACTTGCAGGGTCACTTTTTAGGGGAAGGTAACGAGCCTGCAAACTTATGGAATTGACAAAAATGCTTTATATTTAGATGCACAGTATTATTTCCACAAATGTTTACAGTATGGAGGACAAAACACAACTTCATTCAACTTCTAGGAAAAAAATCTGGTTAATACAGTTTTTCTCTGTTGTTTTAGCTCATTTCTTGAAACAGAAATGACATTCTCAAAATGACATGGACAAATCTTCAAACCACCTTGCAATTGTTCACAACAGAATGGCTTTGCAAATGGTTATGTACCAGTAGCCCAGTTAGAACAATGAGCCCACAGTTAGCACTTTTTCCAAATAAATAGATCTTGCTGATCTAAACTGATGAGATGATTCTCAGTCTAATGGTTGTTCTCTCCAAAAACATGTCAGCGTGATTTCATTGTGTAAGTCATTAAAGGCACAATAGTCTGTTCAATTGTCAAAATGAGTCAATGTGATCGTGTGGGACAATGCAACAATGTGTTTTTTTCCGCTTGGAGGGAGATTGAGATGGTGATTGAGGATGGTGGCCAGGAGAGGGAGGGTGACGACAGCGACCAAACTTTATTTACAGCACTGTTGACTAGATATCATTTTTTGTTTACGTTTATATTTTGTACATGTACAAAATACTGTATACATTTTCTTTTTTTGTTCTCTAATGTATGGAAGTTACTTTGTGTGTGGTTACAATTTCCTTGGCAGTATGAGTGCAGTGTGTGTGATGTCAAACTTTGGATCTCTTTGCTCTTACTGTGAAATCCTTATTTTTTTCAGTTTTATACATAATTGTATTCTGTTAGCTCGACCTCTGTCATAGTGACAAAACATCTAGGCATTTTGACTTGCAGTGCTACTCAACGCCAAAGGGACGATGCATTTTGGGGGCACTGACGATTTATACGAGAAATGTAGTTTTGACACTAAACTGTTTGGGAGAGATATGAGCTTTTGCAGGTGATGAAAACTATGGTGCTGTGCTGAACCATCCAGGTTATTTTGGCAAAAGCACTAAGTGAATGCAAATGAGCTAAAGCATTTGAGAATGATCTTTGCAATTTTGATGGTACGTGACGTATATGGGAAAGGGATCTAGTTTTGAAGCATGTGTGAACAGTTTTGGGAGAGATCTGAGCTTTTGCTAGTGAGCAGTTTGGCCAATTGATCCTATAGTTTTAAGAATGTCATTTCTGTTTCAAGAACAATACCACCTAAAAGCGTTACTGAGCTAAATATTAACACTGATAAACTCATAGCTTCAAAGTGCACCCGATTGTAGCTAGCTATTTTTCCTTTAAATTTCTAATGATTAGCATAATGACAACCCTAATCTAAGAATTTTTGTGTGTAATTGTATACAGGTATGCGCATACAGTATAGTAGGACATAGGCTACAAAAAATGCATGATATTTATGTTGACTTTATGTTCGATTTGTTTACTGGTAGCCTACTAGGCCTATGTCATATTGTTGTGCAATACTAACAGTGTTGGGAAGTTACTTAAAGGGACTCAACGGAGGTTGTCCATTTTCATACTCATGACTGCCACCTCTGGCCGTCCACGTAACTGCAGCCTCCATGTTAAGCTGGTGAATGACTGCTGCCTCGGCCCGAACAGGCAACTTTAGAGTGACAGTGCAGGCTTATAGCAGCAATTGAGTGGGATAGGTGTGGGCTCACATTACAGCGCGGGACATTGCTGGAGCATGTAGGGGGTGGAAAATATATTATTTTTTACATTTTAACTTCCGTAGAGTCCCTTTAAAATTGTAATATATTCTGTCTTATTACAGTCCTAATTACAACTTTAATAATGTAATATATTTGTATTGTATTGAGTTACTTTTGATAAAATATAGTGAAAATAGTGAGAATTATGCCACCGAGCAAAAGTAGTTGCAGTCAAAGATTTCCTTTTCCTCAGCCGTCACCATACATTTGTGTTTTGTTTTGACGTTAGCTACACCAGTGTTTCCCAAAGTGGGGGTCGGGACCCCCAGGGGGGTCGCGAGGCCCAAACTTGGGGGTCCCCAGAAGAATTCAAGATAAAATAGAAAGACAAAATAACAGTATATAACATATAAATTTGTGAATTGGGGCCAAATAACAAAATAAACCAACTAAAAATGCAATAATAAATATATTTTTAATGTTTCAAGAGGAAGTAACTTTTTACAGTGGGGGTCCCAAGTCGTTCAGATGTTAATTTTGGGGGTTGCGGCCAAAAAAGTTTGGGAACCCCTGAGCTACACAAGCCACAGTGGATCTTCTCCTACACCAGTTACCGTATTTAAGTAATATACTGTATTATTTTCCTCAGTTACTGAAAAAAGTGATATATTTCTGAACTAGTTATTCTTGTAATACGTTACCCCCAAAAATGAATACTGAACTGCAGATTGAAAGCAACTTGTAGCAGTGGTAGAAAGCATTTCTGAAGTTGCAACTTTTTGTTTTGTAAAAAAAAAAAAAATAACAAAAAAACATTTGAAATCATTAGTTGTACCCCAGATGTATTCTTAACGTAACTTCCCATGCAACAAATCAAATCAAACATGTGGTGGGTCTGTCTGATGGATAAAAGCTGAAAAGTCTGGTTTCATCCATCGGACAGCTACGCTCACCGCTCCTAATACATTCCAAACACTTTGATTCTTGACGGTGATGGATGTTTTACAACTTCTAAGGAGCAATGTGGCCTGGCATTGTTTCCAATATTTGTCCTCACAGGCTCCGTGTTTTTAGCATTGTTGTTTCCTTCATATTACTTACTTCGATAGAGCCTCTTCTTTCCCAACAGGCCTACTGCTGTGGGCAACTTGGATTTCACTCTACAGTTTAAAGGCCCTTTAAATGATCTTTTTTCAACTTGTGGAATTAATTTTGTTTTGTCGTTCTGTATATTGTAAAAAATGACATTTTGTGTGTCTTTGCGTATAGACTTTGTAAACTGACTAGTCTTGAGTATTGCTCTCTGAATGTTGTGGTTACCATCCTTGTGAAGAATTTGGATGTTAGAAATGTTGATAGGAATGTTTGGGATGAGTTTGGTCAATAACATAGCTCTCCCTGTTCCACATAGTTAAATCAGATATGGGTAGGCTACAGCCCCTTTAATGTGTTTGTAGCCATGCTTTTTGTGGTAAGATATAGGTAAGCTTATATTGACAGTTCCATTCAATAGGATGTTTCTTTCAGTGTTGAACTTTGTAACACAGCACTAAATTAATGCATCTGGAATTAAAATGGTTGACGGTTCATGATAGACTCCAATATTCAGTATTGTGTTTGTTTAGAAATGTTTCTGTCACTAAAATTCCTTTGACTCTATATCAAAATGTATTGTTTAGCTCAGATATACATAACTATGCAACCAGACACGCTTCTGCAAATAAATGTGTCTTACCTAAAGTAGCCACTAATTATCTGAAAAGAACATTTGCTTATCGGGGCATGTATGAATGGAATCTACTTCCCAAACAAATTATTATGATAGAAAACCATTTCAAATAATCCTAAGTTGAATGTGTTTTATCAGACTCCAGACCAGACTCTTGAACAGCAGACAGTAGCCTAGCATCAAGTTTCACCTTTAAAAACAGCCTTGGTGACATGTACTTGGCTGCTTCACTGGATGTAGCAAAAACAGCGTGTATGCCTGAGCCAGGCATTTAGCAAATCATTATCTGGCATTACAATCGTGCGTGCATCCACCAGCAGCGACCTATCCTGCCCTTGATAAGCGCGTTTAGCTAACAATACGGCGTTAGCCTCTCGCGGTTTGCCCTTAGACCTCGCGTTTTGTGTTGATCCGGCTTTGGCTTGGTGCACTGAAAGTCATTTGAGGGTTATTCAATAATTAGCTGAGGGCGTGGGGGACATCGGGTGCCTATAATCCATGAAACGGGATGTGCATGTGCGTAAAATAGAGAAAGGACATTCTTGTAGCAGGGCCAAGCAGGAAATCTTTGTGATCTCCTCAACTTTGTCTCATCATGGCATTTACAATTGAAAAGTTGGCTCACAATTACCAGGTCCCTGTGTTTGGACTGAGGCTGGTCTATGGCAAACTGTATACAATGAGAAATATATGAGCGCCAAAGTCAAGGTCACACATTTGTATGCTGCATTGTGTCATTGTGGGAATATAGACCACTAAAATACACATGTGTAATGTTGACCTTGGCGTGAACTCTGCAGAAGATCAAAGAAATTGAGTCCTGTTTTAAAACCTACACACTTGTAAACGACTTCCTGGTTATGTTAGTCTTCTATTTTGGTTGCTGAAAACAATTGTTACATCCCTTCGCACTATTCAGCCTTTCTAAACTAAAATGGTGTGTTTGAGCGTGTGAGAGTTTGGTGCGAAATTGCAGCCATATTTCCGTCAGTCTACCCCAGTAAGTGCTGAAAGTGAATCAATTCTCCAAGTGTGTAAGTGTAATATCTTTAAAAGTCATCATTACAATGTTTTTTATTTTGCAGATGAATATGAGATTCAGCATAACTGTGTCTTGACAATTAAAAAAAAGACTGTTTGTAGGTTCTCTGTGCACAACATTATGTACCAATGTAAGTGCTTTAAAAAAAAGAAAAAGTATAAGCAAAGGTTGTAAATTACTTTGGTATATATTTCCACACGTCTCTGAACAATAGAAATGGCCTAACAAGTGAAGTGAATAATATATGCATTTCTTTATAATTCAGAAATGGTTTTGCTTTGCCAGGACTCTCTCTACTGTTACTTCTTCCGAGCTTATTTTCACTTCTGTTGTATTTTTTATTACCACACGTTATGTATTTAGTTTTCTATGAATGAATGAATTTAATCTAAACCATTAAAATAATGTTTGTTACCTGTTCTATTTTTGCATTGTTCACTTCTATTGTCAAATGTATTTTCTGTCCTGTGATGGTTTCACAGTGTGTGCACAGTGCAAACTCAAATTGACATTTTTGGTACAAATAAAGTTACCTTGACTTTGATTGGCAAAACGACAAGATTGTAAATACATAGGGTCGAAACGATGATGTTTCCTCCGCTGGGTGTCTGGGCGCACCCTTAGAGGAAGAGCAGCTGGGAGGAGCTCGGAGTAGAGCCGCTGTTCCTTCACATTGAGAGGAGCCAGTTGAGGTGGCTCACGTATCTGTTTCGGATGCCTCCTGGTCGCCTCCGGGCTCGTCCCACTGGGAGCAGGGCCGTGGGAAGACCTGAGACACACTGGAGGGACAGTGTCTTTCTGTGGCCTGGGAACACCTCCAGGTCCTCCAGGAAAAGCTGGAGGGGGTGTGCATTTCTGCTCAGACTGCTGCGTCCGTGATCCGACCCCAGATAAAGTGGAAGAAAATGGATGGATACTGCATATTTTACTTTAATTTAGAACAAGTTGCCATCAGTGTTAAATAGATAACAGTACTACAATTTGGAAATGCCGCTCACCAACCTAAACCATGGACCCTTTACCAAACAGAAAAACCCCAAGGACCCAAACATCAGTGTGATGTTATGATGATAGCAGGAATTTAAAACCATGTGTAAATCCACATTTAATGGAGGGTGTATTCTGGGTGATTTATTGGAATAGTTTTGATAAACTGACTATTTGTGTTCAAGAATATACAATAACAAATAAAAATTAAAATGAATATTAGTGAATTACATTTCTTTTCCCCGAGGACCACTACAGATGGCTCAGGGACCTTTTTCTGAAAACCACTGGACTAGATTAGTTTGCCCCTTTTCGACATTGCTTTTTCCAACATTCTTCCTTGATTTTAGTTTTACTTAGTGTGATTTTTTAAAATTTTATTCTACTTTTATGCATCCCTTATAGTTATAGCCTTTATTTTATTTTTTGCATAGTTTATTATTTATCTTGTTTTTTATCTATGTTTCATGTTGCACGAGTACACCAAAGAAAATTCCTAGTCTGTGAAACCTTCATTGACAGTGGCAATAAACTCTATTCTGATTCTGATTCTGATTCTTAATAAGTAAATGCCACAAACCAACAAATACAGAACAATGTTTATCTTACAAAAAATACAGTCCATTTACTTCGCTTTATAGCTCTGCAAGACAAAATTGTAGACATAATAAAACCCTTGAAGTTTGAGCACAGCAGACAGAAAACACAACTGTTTGATTACACTGCAAAAAAAGATCCCAGTCTGCCATCGCACATTCATACATTTTCACCCCGCCCTGGTGAGGCATCCGCACACATGTGGTTAGTGGTGACAAACAGACTGCATACAGTAAGAAAACAGTGACGCAGGCTTATTGTTTGGGCCACTGGCTGGGCCCCGGACTGTTCCCATCCCGGACCAGGTTTACAGGGTTTTCATCTGCGTCCTCGTCCGGTCCGTTGAGCAGAATGTCTCTCCGCGCTGACAGGCTGGGCGTGCGAGGAGCCAGAATCAGGTCATAGATAAAAGCCGCCGCGATGCCTCCACACATGGGACCCAGCCAGTAGACCTGCAAGAGGAGACGTCGGGCTTAGATTAGTTAACCAAACCTTAAAATAAGAAAGTACTTAAAGCCAAACTGTCTAACAATTCACCAAATAAATGGGGCAAGATGTAAGTTTCATTCATTCATTCAATGTTTTTATTGATGAACAGGTTTTCCAAGTCCTTTCATAAAAAGGCCTTAAATGTAAATGAAAAGCATTCGATTGTATTCGAGCTGGCATTAAATCTAAATTTCTTGGAAAATAATGACATTGAACAACTACTAAGTTATAGCCCTGCACATATGTATATGCAGTTTAGGCTGAAATTGTGCTAATGTTTTTGCTCAAAAGTCGCACGTTGTGTCCAATTCAAGTCCAAGGAAGGATATTGCACATGGTATAGTTATTGCACACATGATAGAGGTTATTTCAAATGGTATTGTTGTTATTGCACACAGGTTAGAGGTTATTGCAAATAGTATAGTTATTGCACACATGATAGAGGTTATTGCAAATGGTATTGTTGTTATTGCACACATGATAGAGGTTATTGCAAATGGTATAGTTGTTATTGCACACATGATAGAGGTTATTGCAAATGGTATTGTTGTTATTGCACACATGATAGAGGTTATTGCAAATGGTATTGTTGTTGTTGCACACATGATAGAGGTTATTGCAAATGGTATTGTTGTTATTGCACACATGATAGAGGTTATTGCAAATGGTATAGTTGTTATTGCACACATGATAGAGGTTATTGCAAATGGTATTGTTGTTGTTGCACACATGATAGAGGTTATTGCAAATGGTATTGTTGTTATTGCACACATGATAGAGGTTATTGCAAATGGTATTGTTGTTATTGCACACAGCATAGAGGTTATTGCAAATGGTATAGTTGTTATTGCACACATGATATAGGTTATTGCAAATGGTATTGTTGTTATTGCACACATGATATAGGTTATTGCAAATGGAATTGTTATTGCACACAGGATTGAGGTTATTGCAAATGGTAGCAAGATTATTGCACATAGTAGGTAGGTTATCGCACATGGTGAAAGATTATTTCACATGGACGGGAGATTATTGCTCATGGTAGTAGATTATTTCACATGGTATAGGGGTGGTTGC
>OMNZ01051795.1:6097-20186 GCA_900303255.1 Lesueurigobius sanzi
CAGATTAAAGACCAGAGGAGACAGAGCCTTTGCAGTGGCAGGGCCTAAACTCTGGAACTCTCTCCCTCTATACATAAGAGCTGCCTCCTCTGTGGAGAGTTTCAAGTCGCATTTCTTTAACCTGGCTTTTAATTCAAGCTAAATGAGACTCTGATGTTAGCGGATCCATACTTTTTGTATTTTTTGTATATATACAGTATATATTTTTATTGTGTATGGAAAGCACTTTGTGGCAGCCTGTCTGTTTTTAAAATGTGCTATATAAATAAACTTGACCTTGACCTTGACCTAGTTTTCTCCTGATCTAGTCCTGGTTTAGACTTGGTTTTCTCCTGGTTTAGACCTAGTTTTCTCCTGGTTTAGTCCTGGTTTAGACCTAGTTTTTTCCTGATTTAGTCCTGGTTTAGACCTAGTTTTCTCCTGGTTTAGTCCTGGTTTAGACCTAGTTTTCTTCTGATTTAGTCCTGGTTTAGACCTAGTTTTCTCCTGGATTAGTCCTGGTTTAGACCTAGTTTTCTCCTGATTTAGTCCTGGTTTAGACTTGGTTTACTCCTGATTTTAGACCTGGTTTAGTCCTGGTTTAGACCTAGTTTTCTCCTAGTTTAGTCCTGGTTTAGACCTAGTTTTCTCCTGGTTTAGTCCTGGTTTAGACCTCCTGGTTTAGCGTGGGAAAAGGTGTATGCTCCCCTGCTGACTGGTAAATCCATATATAAAGCCTCAGACACGTCACTTCGCCATCACGTGACGCTTTTGACAAAGACCACAGGAGTGGTTGAAACGAGTCAAGCAGGTAAACAAACTAGTCAAGTAGGTAAACAACCCTCCTGTCTTATTTATTGAACGCTAAAAATAGTTTAAACTAAGAAGACAGTATGAACTTTTTCAAACATTTCTCCTGGTTTAGTCCTGGTTTAGACCTGGTTTAGACCTGGTTTAGACCTAGTTTTCTCCTGGTTTAGTCCTGGTTTAGTCCTGGTTTACTCCAGGTTTAGACCTGGTTTAGACCTAGTTTTCTCCTGGTGTAGTCCGGGTTTAGAACTGGTTTAGACCTAGTTTTTGCCTGGTTTAGTCTAAGTTTAGACCTGGTTTAGACCTAGTTTTCTCTTGGTTTAGTCCCATTTTAATCCTGACAGTAGTAGCAGAAAGTGGAGAAAAGTGTCTGTATTTGAGCTCAGAGCTGTGTTAAACATAAAAACCACATATGATGTTCATCATGATATCACCCAGCCCTAATTTGAATGCCCATTAGCTGTCAGTTTTGTGACTGCTACTCTCTCTGGGGAAACCTTGAAATGTAGTGCTCTCGATCAAGCTTGCTCTGGTTCTAATAAAAGTTTAGACCAATTGTAAACTCCATTTATAGCCCAGGTTACAGAAAGAGACTCCTTTTGTATAAGCACAAACAGTCAGACTTCAACATAATGAAATATAAATAAATAAAGAGCTTTACTTAAGGAGCACTCTGTATGACTGAATGAACAACAGACTTTTGTTTGCTTTGTTGTCATGCAGCTGCAGAACCTGGGAGTGAATCCGGCCAACATCGGGTTCAGTTATCTGACCATGGAGTCAGATAAGTTCATCTGCATCAGGGAGAAGGTGGGCGAGCAGAACCAGGTTGTGATTGTGGACATGTCTGACCCCACCAACCCAATCAGGAGGCCCATCTCTGCAGACAGCGCCATCATGAACCCTGCCAGCAAGGTCATTGCTCTGAAAGGTAGAGGATGCATGTGAGGCTTACTGTTCACACTGACCAGCTGCCTGCTGCTTATTACATGAGAAATACCATGTTGTGGTGAGAAGAAGTGTCTTCTACTATCGGAGGTTGACACTGTTATTCTGTACAATAACAACATACTGGCATTTTATGTGTATCTATTCCATTTAACAATGTGTTTGGGGTAAGTGCATGAGATGATCAACAACTAAAACCTGACCGCCATGCACTGCAATCAGACCCAACGTTTACTAAATTGACCGTGAAATCTCCAGGGCCTAGTGCACAAAGTTAGACATGGTCGGGATTGTTAGTTTATGTTGCCTTTCCCATCCTCTGCAGTCCTTGGAGTGTTCTGTTTACTTGTTCATTCTGCTATTTCTGATCTTTACATGATTGATTCCTTTGCTTTCCTCTTCTGCCTTCTGTCTTTTTTCAGATGGTGAGTAGTTCTTTGTGTGTCAACTCGTCTCTTGTGATAACAATCTCATAAAAGCTATTCACCCCCATTAAAATGATTTAAAATAAAAAACTAAAACATACTCCTTAAAAAATATACTGTTTATTGGTTTTATCGTGACCAAATCTGCTGCCGCCCCCCTTTTATGAGAACTTGTGCTAGCATGGCTTAACCTTGTACAGTATGCAAGTGGTATATTTAAGGTATGTATGCATCATCTGATGTACAATTAAGGTAGGAACAGAATTGTTCATTACCAACCATGATGTGAAGAAAATATGTTATTACTCTCTCACTGTCAATCATCACTGATGGGTGGTACTTCAGGATTCACCATTGAACATACATATCACATGTACTCACATGCATGAAACCAAATGATTCATTCAATGGTGATGTTCAGACTGAAATGGCCACATAAAACATATTTTGCTACATGATTTTCTGACTCTTGCTTGTTTTGGCTTCAGCTGCCAAGACGCTGCAAATCTTCAATATTGAGATGAAGAGTAAGGTGAAAGCTCACACAATGTCAGAGGAGGTCATGTTTTGGAAGTGGATATCTGTAAATACTATCGCTCTGGCAACGGATACCGCTGTGTACCACTGGAGTATGGAGGGAGACTCCCAACCAACCAAAGTGTTTGATCGACACACAAGTCTTGCTGGATGTCAAATCATAAACTACAGAACTGACGAGCATCAGAAATGGCTACTGCTCGTAGGGATTTCCGCACAGGTATGAAGCACAGGCGTGTTTTCTCTTGTCCTTATCTACGTGTGGTGTCCATAATAACTTTTTGTCTGCCCGATGAAGCGATAAACCTGTTCACCTTTGAAATCCTGTTTTACAGCAAAATCGAGTGGTAGGTGCTATGCAGCTGTACTCTGTTGACAGGAAGGTATCCCAGCCCATTGAAGGCCATGCTGCAGCTTTTGGGGAGTTTAAAGTAGAGGGAAATGCCAACCCATCCACTCTTTTCTGCTTTGCCATGAGATCTCAAGCTGGGGGAAAGGTGAGGCCTCTAAATCACAAACACTGTATCAATTAACATATCTATTCTGGGGCTCAAAATGTACCTTCACTTACTTCTCATTTAGGTCCTCATGACCCTTTAATAGAGCCCTCTTTGTTGAAATTCTTCATTATTCTAACTCTGTCTGTGAACCAAAAGCAAAGTTTCAAGTTTATGTCATGAGTAAATCAAATGTGTAAATAAAATACTGTATATACTTATGCCAGGATTATTATCAACTACAGTGTATTACAATAAAAAGGTTGTCACTTTCTTTACATTCACTTGGACATTTCTGCTGCAGCTGCACATCATTGAGGTTGGTCAGCCTGGAGCAGGAAACCAGCCTTTTGCCAAAAAAGCAGTTGATGTGTTCTTTCCTCCAGAGGCACAAACAGACTTTCCTGTAGCTATGCAGGTATTGTACTCAAATCAATTGCGTTGTATAGTTATTGTAACAAGTGCTATGCTACACAGCATTATTCCTTTCTGTCTTTCTGGGCTATTGTTTCAGATCGGTGATAAACATGGTGTAATATATTTAATCACAAAGTATGGGTACATTCACCTGTATGATCTAGAGTCGGGAGTGTGTATCTACATGAACCGAATCAGTGCAGAGACTATCTTTGTAACTTCACCTCATGAAACTAACTCAGGAATTATCGGAGTAAACAAAAAAGGGCAGGTAAGAAAAATATATGTATAACATCATCAAATCATGATTAATTAATTTTAATTGTACCAATAACTGTTTTTTCAGGTGCTGTCAGTATGCGTGGAAGAAGGGAACATTGTAAACTATGTCACAAACGTCTTGCAGAACCCAGACTTAGCTCTAAAGATAGCGGTAAGGTCAAATCTTACTGGTGCAGAGGAACTGTTTGCCAGAAAGTTCAACACTCTGTTTGCTCAAGGAAGTTATTCAGAAGCTGCAAAGGTGGCTTCGTCAGCACCCAAAGTAAGCCCAATGCTGCATGTCAAGTAAATGAACCTCCAAAGATTGACCTGGGTATGTCTGCTGACCTTAGGGCATCCTGCGCACAGCAGAGACCATCCGTAAGTTCCAGAGCGTCCCGGCTCAGCCGGGTCAGGCCTCTCCATTGCTGCAGTACTTTGGGATTCTTTTGGACCAGGGACAACTTAACAAGCATGAGTCTCTGGAGCTGTGCAGACCAGTCCTTCAGCAGGGACGCAAGCAGCTCCTGGAGAAATGGCTGAAGGAGGACAAGGTGACACATTTGGAGCTGATCCATAGTTAACTTTCCTCACATACAGTATATTAAGTCTTGCTTTCTGCTCTATATGACATAGTTGGAGTGTTCGGAGGAGCTGGGTGACCTGGTCAAGACCTGTGACTTAACATTAGCTCTCAGTGTGTACCTCAGAGCCAATGTCCCAAACAAAGTCATACAGTGCTTTGCTGAGACCAGTCAGTTCCAGAAGATTGTGCTATATGCTAAAAAGGTGGGTAACTCTCCCAACATAAAGTAATGGTTTTGGACACAAATAAAACATTGCATAAATTGTGAAAAATATGTTCAAATTCAGGTGGGCCACACCCCGGACTATATTTTTCTGCTGAGGAATGTAATGCGAGTCAACCCTGACCAGGGTCTGCAGTTTGCCCAGATGTTGGTACAGGACGAGGAGCCTCTGGCCAATATTAACCAGGTGAAAGATATTATTCCCCTCACTCTTATTTCAGTGTTCACTCACCCACACCCACCGGAAACAACAGAAAGGAGGGAGAACTTTATTGAGATCTCAGAGGCACAGATGAATATGTTTTTAAAACATTTTTATTTGATTGAACAGCACAGGGTGAAAGATTGTGAAAAGTGCAAAGAGACATTCAGCAAACTGTCAGAGCTGGGACATGAATCCACAACACAGATGAAAGAACAGTTTTCTGCTACACGTGCAGCAGCTTAACAATTACTATTGATTATAGACAATTGCAGCATAAAACCTTTGAGTTCAAATCCTTCAGGAATATGTTGAGAGGTTATTTTTATTAGACGGGAGGTGAATGTAGATCAATTTAAACTCCAGCCAGTTGGGTGAGATGACTATAGTGGAATCCTTTTCAAAATGGGTTGGTATAGGAGACGTTTAGTCCAGTCTCACTATGGTCCCTCCCTTGGAGCATTTAAAGCAGACATTTAATGTAAAAAATATGAACGTTACTTTACTTGCAGCTGTATTCTCCATGAGTGATCCCACCCTCTCCCAAACACACTCACACACACAGAGGTTCGCCTGTTGTTACAGATGTGGCAGCAATGCCAGGAATTCTCAGTCAGTGACTCTTGAGTGACTCAGTGGGTTTTCACTGAAAACTCACCCTAAATGACTGAGTTTACAACTGTTGAATGCAGAACCAATGCAAATACACACACATCTTTTGAAGCAGTTTCTTAATCAATTTGTTTTTGTTCAGTAGATTGTTGATGTGTTCATGGAGAGCAACCTGATCCAACAGTGCACGTCTTTCCTGTTGGATGCTTTAAAGAACAATCGTCCCACTGAAGGTCCCTTACAGACACGTCTACTGGAGATGAACCTCATACATGCCCCACAGGTTGACCTTGAAAACAAAGTGTTTGGTTTGACTTACTTCTGAAGCCAATAGAACAATGTTACACGTCGTGCTAGACTGTGACAATTTCACCCAGCGCAATGACCTTAATTCACTTGGATGTGCTTTGGGTGTTCATGCATGTTTGCGTATTTTTCTAGGTAGCAGACGCGATCCTGGGTAACCAGATGTTCACACACTACGACCGTGCGCATGTCGCTCAGCTGTGTGAAAAGGCTGGTCTTTTACAGAGAGCCCTTGAACACTTCACAGACCCATATGACGTAAAGAGAGCAGTGGTGCACACACATCTACTGAACCCAGAGGTGAGAGGCCTTTTTAGCAATCTAGCTGTGGATGTGGATTATTTTTACATAATTATTATGATTTATATGACCTTTTGTCCTTCTTCCTTTAGTGGCTGGTGAACTTCTTTGGATCTTTGTCTGTGGAAGATTCTTTGGAGTGTCTCAGGGCCATGCTGTCTGCAAACATCAGACAGAACCTGCAATTGTCTGTCCAGGTTGCAACCAAGTACCACGAGCAGCTCGGCACTCAGACACTAGTGGAGCTTTTTGAATCCTTCAAAAGTTATGAGGGTAAGATCGGTGTCAGTTTTTGTCTGCGTTTTCTCATCAAATAACTTTCCTCTGTGGTGCCTCTCTTGCTTCTAGGATTGTTTTACTTCCTTGGGTCGATTGTAAACTTCAGTCAGGAGCCAGAGGTTCATTTCAAATATATCCAAGCTGCGTGTAAAACGGGCCAAATAAAAGAAGTGGAGAGAATCTGTAGAGAAAGCAACTGCTATGATGCTGAAAGGGTTAAGAATTTCCTTAAGGTACAACAGTTCTTCAGTCTGTAGTTGTTGCAATCAGTAGGTGGGACCTCATCTTTTGACCTCATGTCCTGTGCTCTTTTATCTTTTAGGAGGCAAAGCTCACAGATCAGCTTCCTCTCATTATTGTGTGTGATCGGTTTGACTTTGTCCATGATTTGGTTCTGTACCTCTACCGTAACAATCTGCAAAAATACATAGAAATATACGTACAGAAGGTAAGATCCAGCCAAATCAGCCTCTTTGCACTTGTTTGTGTCTCTATATTATTGAAGACCGCACTGTTTAGGTGAACCCCAGTCGTCTGCCGGTGGTGATAGGCGGCCTACTGGACGTCGACTGTTCGGAAGATGTCATTAAAAACCTCATCATGGTGGTCAAAGGGCAGTTTTCCACTGATGAACTTGTGGAGGAAGTAGAGAAAAGAAACCGGTAAGACACACAATGAATGAATACTCTTTGCATTTGTAAAATTAGGGCTGGGTACCGTTAAACGATACCAGTATGGTATCGAAAAATAAATTGGTACCGAAAAAATATATATCTTTAGAAAGCAAATTTGTCTGCCACATTTCAGGTTACACATTTTGTTCTTTCCTGCTATGTCAATGTTAAACCTACAATATTAGTCTTGTGTAGAGCAGTTTTGACTACAATTCAGTGGCTCCCAACCTTTTTGCCTTGCGTACCCCTTGGGCCTTTCATTTATTCTACGAGTACCCCCTGCCTTGATGGTTTTGTTGATTTAATTAGAAAGTGAATGATTAAAACTCCTAATTATCAGTAAAAAAGATGACTAAATACACTGAAACTCTCACTGTCATGTTTTTTAAGCTTTTCTTTGACTATAATAATCAAAAATACAATTTGTTTCATCTAATTTTTTATCTGAAATGAATCCAAGTACCCCCTGCTAACCTCTTGCGCACCCCTGGTTGGGAAACACTGGACTAGATGACTTGCATGTCTAGCCTTTCTGTGTGCATCTGTTTGCATGTTCTCCTCGTGTCTGCGTAGGTTTCCTCCGGGTGCTCCGGTTTCCCCTACCACCAAAAACATGCACAATAGGCCAGAATGAATGAGAGTGAGAGAGTGAATGGTTGGTGGTGGTGGAGGGGCCGATGGCGCAGAATGGCAGCCTCGCTTCCATCACCACTGAGTATGGAGTGAATAATGTCTACAGTGCAGCGCTTTGAGAAACTTGGTAATCAGGCTTGAAAAGCGCAATACAAGTGTAAGCCATTGTTATTATTATTATCTAGATTATTTGGCTTATTTGATGACAATTTTTTACTGATTCTAAGGTAATCTTGTTTGAATTAGGAAAATAAAACTGCCAAAAGGCCAAGACCAATTTTCAAATACATTTAAATAAAAAAGGAAATAAGTAGAAATCTAATGAGTCAAAAACTAGGTCAAATGAGTGACTGAAACTTAACTTAACAGCTTAAATTTAGATAAATAAGATGATTTAAACGTATCTAGATATTTACTGTTTTGTGTAGATGACAAATAATTTAGTATAGGTATCAGAAAAAGTATCGTTCAGGTATCGGTATTGTAAACCAAGTATCGTTAAAGTACTAGTATGGAAAAAAGACGATACCCAGCCCTTTGTAGAATAGCCCAAAGCAAAGTTGTGACTTTATTGGATAATTGGACTAGTTTCCAGTAAACATGTTTAATTGAGTTATGAGTTCTTTAATGATGAATGAAACACATTTTCAGATTGAAGCTTCTCTTGCCGTGGCTGGAGTCTCGTATCCATGAGAGTTGTGAGGAGCCAGCGACCCACAATGCTTTGGCCAAGATTTACATAGATAGCAACAACTCCCCGGAGCGCTTCCTGAAGGAAAACACATTCTATGACAGTGTTGTGGTGGGGCGCTATTGCGAGAAGAGAGATCCACACCTGGCCTACGTGGCCTATGAGAGGGGCCAGTGCGACCTGGATCTGATCAAAGTGTGTGGTCTGCTTGACATTGTGCTCATGTTAACACCATGTGTGTAACAGCACCTTCTCTTCTATATGACAGGTTTGCAATGAGAACTCTTTATTCAAGAGTGAGGCCCGCTACCTGGTCCGGCGGAAAGACCAAGAACTTTGGGCTAATGTTTTGGAGGAAAGTAACCCATACAGAAGACCACTCATTGACCAGGTCAGTTGTAAAGTCCTATACTGTTGTTGTCGGCTGGTATTTTTCACAGGTTTGTTCATATTTTTGATTAGGTGGTTCAAACTGCACTGTCAGAAACTCAGGACCCAGAGGAGGTGTCTATCACAGTCAAAGCCTTTATGACGGCTGACCTGCCAAATGAACTCATTGAACTCTTGGAAAAGATTGTGCTTGATAACTCTGTATTTAGTGAACACAGGTACGACTTAGTTATGATTGTTTTTTTTTTATCTTTAGTGTATTTATTGTTGCCATCACTTTGTTTTTGTGCAGAAACCTGCAGAATCTGCTCATTCTGACAGCTATTAAAGCTGATCGCACTCGTGTGATGGAATACATCAACAGGCTGGATAACTATGATGCTCCAGACATTGCAAATATTGCCATTAGCAATGAGCTTTTTGAAGAGGCCTTTTCTATTTTTAAGAAGTTTGACGTGAATACTTCAGCGATACAGGTACTTAAAACATTTTTATGTTTTCTGTAATAATAATAAATATGTTCCTTTACCAAGGGGTTTTGTGGTTATAGGTGTTGATAGAGCACATAGGAAATTTGGACCGGGCCTATGAGTTTGCTGAGCATTGTAATGAGCCCGCTGTGTGGAGCCAGTTAGCCAGAGCGCAGCTGCAGAGAGACCTGGTTAAAGAAGCCATTGACTCCTACATTAAAGCTGTTGATCCTTCTGCTTACATGGAAGTGGTCAGTGCTGCCAGCAAGAACAGTAGGTCCACAGCACATCACTGCCCCTAAACTATCTGAAAATATGACCTAATGGTCATGTCTCTTTGCAGATAACTGGGAAGACTTGGTGAAATTTCTTCAAATGGCTCGAAAGAAAGCAAGAGAGTCTTATGTCGAAACAGAGCTTATTTTTGCTTTGGCTAAAACAAATCGTCTTGCTGAGCTGGAAGAGTTTGTCAGCGGGCCCAATAATGCCCACATTCAGCAGGTATTGTGAAGATTCAACAGAATGAATTTGCTGACAAAGCGTGACTTGCAGCCTGATAACTGCTTCTCTTTTTGTCCAGGTGGGGGATCGATGTTTTGAGGAGGGGATGTTTGAAGCAGCAAAGTTGTTGTACAACAATGTGTCCAACTTTGCCCGACTCGCATCAACCCTTGTTCACCTGGGAGAATACCAGGCAGCAGTGGACAGTGCCAGGAAAGCCAACAGCACACGCACATGGAAAGAGGTAGAAAGCCGCTGGAGGATGGCCCATGCTTTTATTGAAATAGTCATGACCAACACACATTGATCTGTAACATTGTTTGTGATTTGTTTGTTTGTAAAATCTATTTCCACAATATAAAAATTATAGAATATAGCTGTGGCTACAATAGTAGCTCACCAACACCAAGTATGGAGTGAATGAATAATGCCATGTAAAGCATCTTTGAGTGTGAAAAAGGCACTATATAAAACAATGCAATATTATTATTAAAAACTTGCATCTTTTAATATTGACGATTTTGTTTTTGACCACTTTTGGGTTGGTTCTTCAGAATAACCAAGATTTTTGTCCTATGTTAGAACTGGGTATACCTTTTTAGATCTAGTTTAGTCATGTTTTAGACTGAGCTTTGATCTGGTGGTTCTAAAACAAATCTTCTATACGTTCTCCCACCACATGCGTCTCTTCTTCTTTTTCAGGTGTGCTTCGCCTGTGTGGATGGAGAGGAGTTTCGACTTGCACAGATTTGTGGCCTGCACATAGTGATCCATGCAGACGAGCTGGAGGACTTGATCAGCTACTATCAGGACCGTGGGTACTTTGAGGAGCTTATTGCTCTGCTGGAGGCTGCGCTGGGACTGGAGAGGGCTCATATGGGCATGTTCACGGAGCTCGCCATCCTTTATTCCAAATTCAAACCCCAGAAAATGAGAGAGCATCTGGAGCTGTTTTGGTCTCGAGTCAACATCCCAAAAGTAACTGTTAAGATTAAACTACATATATTGATAAACCTGACTTGACTAAATCATGAGACATGTCTTGTGTGGTTGGGCTTTAGGTGCTTCGGGCAGCAGAGCAGTCTCATCTGTGGGCGGAGTTAGTTTTCCTTTATGATAAATATGAGGAGCATGACAACGCTGTAATTACCATGATGTCACATCCGACAGATGCCTGGAAGGAAGGGCAGTTCAAAGACATCATTCCTAAGGTAAATTAAGTATTAATGTGTAGCAAATACATACAGTGGTCTAATGCGTCTGCTCCTAACTTTTAGGTCGCCAATGTGGAGTTGTATTATAAATCTCTGTCCTTTTACCTGGAGTTTAAACCAATACTTTTGAATGATCTGCTCACGATTTTGTCTCCACGGCTTGACCACAGTCGAGCGGTAGCTTTTTTTGCAAAGGTAACTCGCTGTAACTACTGTATCATTATGAATTTTAAGTTCCTGTAATTGAAAAGTCATGCTGTTATTTGGACAGATGAACCAGCTGAAGTTAGTCAAACCTTATCTGAGGTCAGTGCAGAATCACAACAATCTGTCCGTCAATGAGGCTCTGAACAATCTGCTGACTGAAGAGGAGGACTACCAGGTCTGCTGGCTGATCTACCTCACAATTATGATTTTAAAAATGATTTTATAATCGTCATGTGTTGTGTTGTGAAGGGTTTGAGAGCATCTATTGACGCATACGACAACTTTGACTCCATTGGACTCGCTCAGAGGTTAGAGAAACACGAGTTGATCGAGTTCAGGCGCATTGCTTCATATCTGTACAAAGGCAACAATCGGTGGAGACAAAGTGTCGAGCTTTGCAAAAAGGACCAACTCTACAAGGTAACTACCTCATCAGTTCATCTTAAATGGGCAAGTACCTCATGATTATACAGCAGTGGTTCACAATCTCATCTTGTTAAGTTTCCCCTACACGTGCTGGAGACAGGCTGTGACCCCCAGTCCACAAACGCCCGCCTCCACAAACACATCAAAACTTTTAAATTATTGCCAATACGCATTTAAAATACAGGTGTAATTTCCCAACCATATGTAATCATTTTACCATTTAACATCCCTCAAAGCCTGACCCTTTGAAAAAAGACCAGGCTGCAGGAACCCTCTGAGCTCCCATGTGGCCCCAGGTTGGGAACCACTGCCATAGAGCAGTAGGTCCCAACCTTGCGTATGACTAAAACTCCTATTTATCAGTAAAAAGGCTACTAAATATTCTCAATCTGTCCCTCTTTACAGTTAAATGATTTAAATAGCTTTTCTTTGAACATCATCATCATCAAAAATACAATTCAGTTTCACCTTATTTTGTATCTGAAATGATTCCACATACGCCCTTCTAAGCGCTCGCGTACCCCCAAGGGTCCCTGTACCCCAGCTTGAGACAGTTATTTACTGTAGCGGTTTTCCTCCTCACTGCATAGTTATGATTCAGTATCTAGTCATGGACGAGATGTGAACTCTGTGCCCCGTCCTCAGGATGCGATGCTGTACGCTGCGGAGTCAAAGGATGCTGAGCTGGCAGAGACTCTGCTGCAGTGGTTTTTAGAGGAGGGCAAAAAAGAATGCTTTGCTGCCTGTTTGTTCGCATCCTACGACCTGCTGCACCCAGATGTGGTCCTGGAGCTCGCATGGAGACACAACATTATGGACTTTGCTATGCCTTACTTCATCCAGGTCATGAGAGAGTATCTCACCAAGGTACATACTTCAACAATTCTTGCTCATAACATTGGCAGAATCTTTAAAATGTTCCACAAGTGAAATAAATGTACAAGATTCATAATTCCTTTATTAAATTAATTCTGTTTGTAGTATTCCACTCATGCATCAAATTGGGCAGTTGTAGTCTATTTGCATGTAATTCCTACATATGAACACTAGAGGTCACAACAGGACATGTCTCTGGGCTCTTTTGCAGGTTGATGGGTTTTCAGCAAAGGTGATGGTCTCTGGCCCTCTTTTTTTATTAGTTTTTTGTGTTGTGTCTGTTATTGTTATCGATCTCTTATAGGTTTCTTGTCTAGGATTCTAGCATGGAAAGTTTACTGCATATAGCCCCACTAGCATTCCTCCTAAACCACTACCCAAAGTGCACAAGCTTTTGTTATTGTGTTTTCTTAATTACACCTTTAAAAACCTCCATCATGTGCTGTACTCCTGCTATAAAGACTCTTTCATTCGCATTGAAACGGATCATTGCAACAAAGGCCTGTGCACTGCGTAGCTTCTCACTAAACCATGTCCTAAAGTAACAGTGGCCTCTTGCACTTTTGTTTGCAGGAGCTGCATCTAATTTTTTAACTCACCATTGACACAGTAGCATTTCTTCTCTGTAACGACCCAGATTGCAACTTTGATGCATCGTTGTGTCTAACTTTACAGTAACATGTAACCGTGGCCTGTGAATGATATTGTTTTATAACATATTCATTGTAAAACTGAATTGATGAGAAAAGAAATTGATTCTTCTGTGTTGGATAATTTTGCGCCATGTTGGCATTAGGTGTGTCTTCTTTACTAATTCAAAACACACGCAGAAGACATTTTATGACAACACTGAGTGAGATGCCATTTTATACTAGTAGGGCACAACGAAAAAAGAAATCAAAAAGAGAGTTGTTCTCTAAACTCATCTTTACAAATGGAGATTACAGTCATTTTTCTGATGCTTTTGCTTTTGTTACTTTAAGGTGGACAATCTCGAGGAAGCAGAAAACCAAAGAACAACAGAAGACGAAGTGGCAGAACCTCAACCTGTGGTGTTTGGTGGGTCTTCACTTTTTAAGTTATGGCTATTCCAGTGGTGGAAAGTAAAAAGTACAAGTACAAGTAAAAAGTACAAATTATAGGTACTTTTACTTTTAACTTGTTAATTTTATGATGAATACTTTTTACTTTTACTTGACTACATTTCAGAGCCTGTATCTGCACTTTCTACTCCACTACATTTATAAAATTGGGTTAAAAGTAAAGTATCCCAGTTTAGACCTGGTTTAGTCCTGGTTTAATTGTGGTTTAGTCCTGATTTAGACCTGGTTTAGTCCTGGTTTAGACCTGATTTAGTCATAGTTAAGTTGTGGTTTAGACCTGGTTTAGACCTGGTTTCGTCCTGATTTAGACCTGGTTTAGTCCTGGTTTAGTCCTGGTTTAGACCTGGTTTAGACCTGGTTTAGACCTGGTTTAGACCTGATTTAGACCTGATTTAGTCCTGGTTTAATCCTGGTTTAGACCTGGTTTGGTCATAGTTTAGTTGTGTTTTAGTCCTGGTTTAGACCTGATTTAGACCTGGGTTAGTCCTGGTTTAGACCTGAGTTATGTGGTTTACTTGTTTA
>OMNZ01051808.1:0-10149 GCA_900303255.1 Lesueurigobius sanzi
CTAGTTGTGATCTGGGCCACGTCAAGTTCCAATATGACCCAGAGAAGCCAGATGTTGTGTTATGTTATCACCAGGACTCCTACGGCAACAAACCGAGATGCGCCCGGGGATATTTACTGCAGATACAGCATTTACAGCACATACCATAGGACCATAATTAAATGTCTTTATATTACTGCCAGCGATGAATATACTGTTGTAGTTTGTAAAGCTAATATGCTTTGGGCATCTCTATTTTATGTATTTATTCATTTAATATGGACTTAACGTGAGTGAAGTGATCAAGTGACAGCGTAGACCAGTCCTGAGTGGTTTGTTTGGTAGTAGTTTTTTTTTTTACACAATTGACCCATGCATAATATACGCAGGTGCAATGTGCACTTGGCTTATTGGTCTTTGGTAAACCTAAAAAAGGAGCATGTGTCGCGTAAACTTTGGTGATTACAGCCGAAAACCGCCTCCTCGAGCACGTGGTCGTTTGTTTGTATCCGAAACGGGTGCGAGACTTTCCAGCCCTATTGGTTGCACAAAGGGGAAAGGGGGTAGATACTTTTGCACACCCCACTTTTCAGTTTTTTATTCATAAAAAAAGTTCCAAATCATGTATAAATTTCATTTCACTTCATGATTGTGTGTCCCTTAGTGTGTGTCCCTCTTTCACATAGAATTTCAATTGAAAACATGTATGTTTATGGCCCTAGTATGGCAAAATGTCGAAAAGTTGAAGGGGTGCAGATATTTATGCAACCCACTGTATCAACTTTCACTTGGAAACAAAGTAAACTCCGAACTTGAGTCGTGGATTCAACAATAATCTGAAGGTTTGTTCAGAGGGATTTTACAATATTGAATTCCTGCGTGATTTATTGAATTTTGAACCCCAAAAAACAAGTTTAAATTTTAGTTTTTCCAAGTAAACTAAAGTCATGTTTTCCCAGTTCTGCAACAGAGAGCAACAAAGGGCAAACAGTATCAGAATCAACACTTCTCTGTGTGATTAAAGTACAAATGTAACAGTTGTTCAAGCATAGCCTTATGAATAAAAGTGTCCCAAAGATTGTCATAAAATCGTTTGTTTAAAGTTTATATGTTACGAGGGCATCTGGACCAAAACCTGGGAAGTGAACAAATTGCCGTTTGCCCATCTGGCCTGAAAGCGCCGTGGCTCGGATCCTCTGAAGGTTCCCGTTCCCGAGGCATTGTCTGCCGCGCCGCGCTTTGATCGTGGCCGCCGCCGAAGCAGAAAAGCGCGGCAGGCTTCTGAGACGGGCCCCGGCGGTGTGTGTGGGAACGTTTGAAATGCAGCGCCGCGGAGGGGGAAGGCCCTGTATCTCGCCTCCACAGCTGCTGGGCCTCAGGTATAAGCCGCGGATGACCTTGAAGCTGCGGAGCTAGCGACGAAAGCTAATCGGCTCGCTCGCCCCCTTAGCCCCCCCCCTCCTCCTCCTTCTCTTCCCTCTGCGGCTGTGTGTGTGTGAGTGTGCGTTGGTTTTGGTGGTTAATAAGGACCAGTGGTATTGATAGGGATAATTTCTCTCATTTTGAAGGACAAGGTTGTAAAAAGCACACTTAAAAACAACTGTAAAAAGTAGACAGCCCCATGCATCAACAGCATGTAGCAGTCAGCCTTTAGATAAAAAAGAAAAGTTTAAACAAGGGACACAATCAATAGTCCACTGAGTTGTTAAAAGCTAAATTAAAGAGATGTGCTATTAGCTGGGATTTAAACTGGTCGGTGGATGTGGAGGACTTAATATGGGCTTGAAGGCTGTTCCATATAGTTTTGGTGCAGCAACAAAGAAGGCTCTGTCACCTTCAGCTTTTAAACTTGATGGAGACACTGGGAGGAGGACCTGAGGGAGCGAGGGGCAGAGCGAGGTGTAACTAGATCAGTGATGTATTGGGGCGCTGAGCCATTCAGGGCTTTAAGAATGAATAGCAAGATTTTAAAATCCATTCTGTATTTGTTAGGATGGGAGTGTTCTCTCTTCTTGGTACCCGTTAAGCAGGTCCACCTTAATGTACCCCTAGCAGTGTTTCCCACAGAATTGAAAGAGACTAGGCAGGAGAGGGACCCATTTGCAGGGGGTCCCTCTCAAATGGGTTCTCCTGTATTTTGGTGCATTTTACATTATCAAATAATAGTTTGAGCTGGTCCCCTTGCGCGACGCTCTTTCTCCTTTTGTGCCTTTCTCTTCTGTGCACCGCTTTTCAACTTTTTCTTCCCCGACATTTCTGTCTCGCTAGTCGGCATCCAGAACTATTATAAGTGAATAGACGCGTACATAAGTTACGACTGAAGTTTCTCTGCACTTGGATTGGCTCAAATTTTTATTAGTATCAATGATGTTTTCAACTTGAAATCATAGTAATAATGTCATTGACAGGTAAAACAAACAAATAATATGGAATTCAATTATATCTGATAGGCCTGGGCCTACTACAGAAATCTGACAGGATCAGGCAGAGCAACGGCAGTATGGCCATAAGACAGTGTCAGTGCCCTCTGCTGGACAGGTGTGGAATTCCTTTCATTTACAATCTTAGCTGCCCCCTAGTGGCTGGATAGAGTATTTTAATTATTTCTTTAAAATGTCATAACTCCTTAATTCTGATAGGGGGGGGGGGGGGGGGTTTCATATGACACAGTCACACCCAAAGCGCTTCACACTTAGTTATAGGCCCCTGGGCTCCAGCCCGTTATCCCGTTGGATAAGGCGGCTCTGCTGCCAACATATATTTGAATGCTCTACATATTGGCATGATTTATTACCAAATTAAGTTTTACACATGCAATTGTTTTCAAATAATAATCATATATACTAATTTATATTAAAAAATGAAATAAAAAACCTATGTAGTCTAAGAATTTTTCATCTGCACTAAATCAGGCTGTGGGGACAGTAGCTCAAATGAAAACTTAGTGCTGCAAATGTAATGAAGGTGATGAATGTGTCACATGTGAGTAGTGCAGGGGTCACCAATTAAAATCCACGAGGTCCGATTTGTAAAAAAAAAATTGCCAAGCAAAGGTCTGGAACATTCAGAGTCAATTTACGGTTATGGGAATACTTTTAATTAGGCTATTAATACTTTTTTCTTAAGATAATAAAGCTGTGTTTTGAAAAGAGTGACTTAATTATAACCTGATATTTATTCTTAGTTAATTTAGGCTCTTAAAAAGCACCTCACGCCTGTAACTTATTTAAATGTATCAAATGAATTATTTAAATGTAACAAATGAATTTAACTTATTGACTGTAATTTATTAAAGGGGCACTATGGAAGTTAAAATGTTAAAATTATATATTTTCCACCCCCTCCCTGCTCCAGCAATGTGCTCAGTTGTAGAATGAGCCTCGACCAATTCACCACCAATGCCGCTTTAGCGTGTTCTGTCACTCCAAAAGCCAGAGCCTCGGGTCGACTTTTTAACATTGAGGATAGATTCTGCACAAACCATGAAATTACCAGCCTCGAGCACAGCTGCAACTCCATCACAGACCCCATGAAAAAAGAAGAAACTAATTTGGAGGACAGCAAAAACATCTAAACTGGACTCAGACCCGGCGTAGACAAGCATTGAAGCAGCATTTGAGCAATGGCGAATGCTTCGAAACACTCTGTATAATATACAGAGCGTCCCACTTTTAGCTTTCCTTTTCACTGAAAGGTAAGAGATAATTACAAATATAGAATGCACCTACATTTACCTGTAGATAGTGGACTAAACAAGTGCTTTGAATACAGATGATGTCAGTAACAGGCTAATATAGAGAGCTGTCCACGTGCCACGCAGCCCATACTGTGCCCCAGGTATCAGCACAATAACAATAACACGTGCCTTTATATGCGTCTAATCGAAGGCTTATCAAACTCTGTCCCCGGTGTCTGCAGCGGTGGAGGGTGGATGCCCCGCGCCTCCGAAGGCTTCAGAGGCAAAATGAATGCGATAAATATCTCACTGCTGAAATATATAGCCTAAAGCTCTAAAGTTGTTAGCACACTTATGTGAATATGGTACGACATAGTGATGTGCGTGCAGCGTTTAGCAGCTCCGGCTGTCAAACAGGTTGGCGGTGCCACGGAGATGCTGCTGTGAATGTAAAGAGTTTTTGAACCAATAGATCGTCTTATTGGAGGTTGAGAAATGAAGCGAGTGGTGAGGGATTACACATCCTTTTGGCTGACCTTTAGATACGGCTGGATGCCTCCGCTCGGTGCTGGTGCAGCTACCCCCACACTGGTCACACCAGACTGCCATGTTTTTAAAGCAGGAAGGAAGCCAGCTCAAGTGGCGGCGCAAACAGTGAACAAATGGGGTGCATGCATTGAGGGATGGGTATAATTGTAGATGTACACGGGTATAATTGTACATGTATAATTACACATGTACAACCCCCAGGACGGTGGGGGCTGAGGGAGCGAGTGTAAAGTGCAGCTCTGTAGGTGCAGCCTGCGGACTGTCACAAGTTTACAAACCATGGCAGGATTTTTCAGGGAATATGAATAATAACGCAAAAACTTTTTTTCATGGTTAGTGAAGCCATTTGGGGCGACAGTGGCGCAGATGGTAGAGTGGGTCGTCTCATGATTGGAAGCTCTGGATTTCGAATCGCAGCTCCCGCATGTGCACACTTCACCCACACTTTGAGTACCTTGTCTAGGTAGATAAGCACTATATAAAAGTAGTTAAAAAAAAATGTCAAAGAACTGGGTTTACTCCTTTTCAAATCATAAGGACAACAGAAACTATTCAGATGACCCTGATCAAAAGTTTAGACGATCAGCTACAACTGCCAGGAAAAGAATTGTTCATGAAACTTGTGTTTGTTTCAAGATGCACAATATGTAAACTTTAGATGAGTATAATAATAAGTATAATATCACAAGGAGTCGTTGGCTTCACACAACCAATAACCATGAGCGAATTCTTTTTTCATTAATATTCTCTAAAAAAACGGACAAAAAACAATCAAACATTCTGCATTATGTAAACTTATGAGCACAACTGTATGTCCTTATAATGCTTGGAAGCCAGTTTGTGTGTGTGTGTGTGTGTGGTTTGTGTGTGTGCGTTGGTAGGACACAGCTGGATTGACCGGGCCTTGTGCCTTCAGCCCAGCCCGCCAAGAGGAGAGGGGGATAAAGAGGGAGAGAGAGACAGTGGCAGAGGGTGAGGGAGAGACAGGAAGAAAGGGGGGGTGGGGTGGGGGTGGAGAAGGAGAGAGTGGGGAAATGGAGAGAGGGGGGTTAAGAGAGAGAGAGAGTGTGAAAGGGTGAGGTGAAGCAAATGTCCTGTGTTTCTGTTGTGGATGTACTGTACACTCTCGTCTGGGTGGTCCTGTGTTTGTGGTGTGTGAATGTGCAGCTGAGCCTCTGTCCGACACAAGTCAAGTCAAGTAAAGCAAAGGAAGAAAGAAAGGGGAGGGTGGGCGAAAGAGGAAGAGGAGGAGGAGGAGAGGGAAATGACTAAAGAGAGAAAGAAGGAGAGAGGGAGGAAGATTGAGAATGAGGGAGGGCAAGAGTAAGAAAGGATGAGGGAGGGAGAAAGAAGGGGGAAATATGGATGGGGAAAGAGGAAGAACAGGGTGAGAGGGAGAAGAAAAAGAGAGAAAGATCTTGATTGTGACAAAACTAATGAAAGCATTAACACCTCACGGTATAAGAGAAGAATTCCCAAAATATTTCCTAGTTTTATATATTTTTAGAAACTATTTTTATGCGTAGGTCGCCATTGTTGTAAATGTCGCAATGCATTCTGGGTCCTGACGTCATATGGTTGCTTACCTCGCTGCACATCCAGTGTTGTGAGCCATAGCAGTCACTGTTAGGAGGGATGAGCTCTCTGTTGGGCTTTTTCAGTTACAACCACAGCGTGGTGTAGGACTGTAGGACACGAGGGAAGTGAGGGATAAAGTCCGTGATCAACGGAGACGGAAACAGATGTGAAAATGCATCATGATTTACAGCCAACTAAACAGTGGCACCTGGGGGTTAGAAAAATGTACTACATCAGTTGAGTGTTTATTCTTGCTCCGACTGAGCTTGTTTCACTAAATAATAATAGAGATAATTTAGCAAGAGTTTAACTGCACTGAAGACTGAAATAGAAATGAGCAAGAGACAGGTACAATAGTATAGTAAAAGTATAGTTACAGAGCAGTGTTAGGATCATCACTTTTTTGGTAATTACTGTCCTGTAACTAGCTACTTTTTCATATTGTAATGGGAACACAGTAAATCTTAGGGAATAGTAACAAATTACTATAACTATTCATTTTTCAAAGTGATTTTAAAGTTCCTAAGAACTTTTCGTAGATAAACAAGCATGGCTACCTCAGAGGACTTCGTGGATAAACAAACATGGCTACCTCGTAGGACTTCGTAGATAATGCTGGTCAGGTTGGTCCACAATGGCGGCGCACGGAGTTGCAGCGGCTCAGGATCTACCCTCCATCTGATCTATGTAATTTCGTTGTACATTGTATAATGACAAATAAAGCGCTTCACTTCACTTCACTTCACTAACACTGCTCTTTAACTATACTTTATTGTATATCTCTCTTGTTCATTTCTATTACAGTCTTCAGTGCAGTTAACTCTTGCTAAATTATCTCTATTATTATTTAGTGAAATAAGCTCAGTCGGAGCAAGAATAAACACTCAGCTGCTGTAGTACATTTTTCTAACCACCAGGTGCCACTGTTTAGTTGGCTGTAAATCATGATGCATTTTCACATCTGTTTCCGTCTCCGTTGATCACGGACTTCATCCCTCACTTCCCTCGTGTCCTAGAGTCCTACATCACGCTGTGGTTGGAACTGAAAAAGCCCAACAGAGAGCTCATCCCAGCTAACAGTGACTGCTATGGCTCACAACACTGGATATGCAGCAGATAAGCAACCATATGACGTCAGGACCCAGAATGCATTACGACATTTACAACAATGTACTCTTCCATTTTATTTTTTCCCAGCAATACCAAGTATGGGCCCCACATGACATGAAGTTTGACTGGGGGACAGCGCTTTGCGCTGTCTTTGTGCGCGTCAGCTTAAGTTTGCCTGGAGGACAGCGCACCTTGGTTTGCGAAACCAATAGGCCCTTACGCCATATATGGCGCTCGGGCCTAATAAACACTGCTACAGAAAAGGACTAAAGTCAGTTTCCTCATGTAAACCAGAGTGTACAGTAGCCTTCAGATTATAGATATACTGTGTGTTTCTTCAGCTACTGACGAAGAGCCAGCGATCTCACTTCTTACTAAACGTTGTGATCTTTTACTTAAGATGGAAATAATATGAAAATATGCTAAATATTGTAAAAAAAAAGTGGTCGGGCCATCTTAATGTATACCCATAGGCCCTGGGTCTTATTGTAGGCCCCCCTCAGCACTAACCCTAAATCCCACAAAATGGAGCTGTCTTCGTTTGCGGTTCCTCCTCTGGTTGAGCTTGTTGGTCTAAGAAAGCCTGTTAGCTTAGCCATGTGGCTCATCAGCTCTTTATCGCGACACTCTTTCGCCTTGTTTTCTTCCCCTTAATTCTGATTGGCCCTTGACTATATAGTAGGCCCCTGGGCTTCAGCCCGTTAGCTCGTTGGATAAGGCGGCCCTGGGAGTGGTTTGTCTCACTCCTCTGCTGCTGGAGTGTGTGCCTTGTACAGGCATTAATCCTTTTACTTCACACTGACGGGCCCCTGGGGGCCACTCACGGGAAGGCCAAACACTCATTACCAGAGGAAACATGTGCACTCATTATGGGGTCACTTTGGAAATTGATTTGTGTTTCATTTGTAGCAGTTTGCCGTGACTGTATGTGGTACAGCTGTGTATCATGCACTATTACACTATTCTAAGAAATACAAGTTGGATTTAATTCAACTTTTTCCAAATAACTCTGTTAATTAAAACACTTTTTTTTTGTTTTAATTAATAAAATGAATTTATTTGTTCACGTTAATCAACAACTTTACTTTAGATATAATTAACAGGGTTATGTGGAAAAGGCTGACATCACACTAATGAATTCTACACTGTCTCATTCATTTAAATAATTCACATATGCACAGTCACATTTAGTTTGGTTCCCATACATTGTGTTTGAAATGCCTCTTGGCACTGAGTCACTGCTCACTTTAAAGACCATGACCCCTGACCCCTGACCTCCGCTGCAGGCCGCACAGCTGACCCGCACAGAGGCATGCTGGGAAATACAGCACTGTCACCCCGAGCAAACATGACATGACTCACACAAAGACATGTTCCATTCACAAAGGCTTTTATTGTGCTAATCCTAGTGATGGGATTTGTGGATCTTTAAAGGGAGCCGAATCTTTGGGATTGGTTCAATTCAAAGAGCCGTTCAAAAGACTGGCTCATTTCATGTCATTTTTTTTAGGAATACCTTAGGATGCCAGTGAGAAAACCCATATTATTGGAGACCTAATTTCCTGAGAGGCACAACTTTTGATTTAAATGACTAATATTTACTGCGGAAATTGACTTTATCCTTTGAAATTTGTCTCAAGTAAATAAAAGTTTGATCTACACTTTAGGAAAAGAAGAAACAAGTTTTTCAGTTTTATCTGTAGCGAATTTAATGAAAGCAGAAATGATCCGTCTCTTTTCATGAATGATATCCAGTTCCACCTAAAAGAGCCGCCATGAACGCCACATAGCTAAACAAGCCTCGTTTTAATGACCTTTTTATTTCACTCTTGCAACAAAATCTTAGTAGCACCGACAGACATCAAACTTTCCAGTCTGCACTTGTTTTTAACACTTTTAATATCTAATTCCTGTCTGATTTTTTGAGTTTGAACCCAAAATTAGATTGTTTGGGTATATGTATAGGTAGGTAGGCCTTTATTGTCCCAGGGGGGAAATTTGTTTCCACAGCTCAGTCAAACAAAGAACAGCGCCACACATTAGTTTTGCTGAAGCGTATCTGCCTCCACCTCAGAGTCCTGGACCTGCGGTCATCAGGTACAAAGTGTGTGTGAAGAGGGTGATCAGAGTCCATGGCTATTGTTTCGTGCGAGGCGTGTGACTGCGCGGCTGGCCCAGCCTAATAAGCGGACTATACAGCTGCTTAGGGGCCCCCCAGCAGTGCATACATTTGTACTACAGGTTAGAGCATGGAAACCCGACCGAGCTGATCGGACAATATTTAGAACTTAAGTTTGGGCTCAGGTCGGACTCGGACACATCATCGCAAATGGACCTGCATGTTATTTGCGCACAGACCTCGCCACGCTCCTCGTGTTCACAGCCAAATCTAGCTACAGACTTTCCGCTGATCTCACTCACATCATCTGACCTACACAGGGCTGAGCAGAACCGACAGAGCCACCAGGATACATACTTTCAGTTTATAAATGAAGGACTTGCCTTTTTCGCGCACATTTCCTGCAGCCCGTTCACTCTCTGACCCTCTGCCTCATCACTGAGCACCAGTGGCGTGCCGTCCGTGTATTTACGCCTGCAGTAAGCGGAGGGTTGCCCCGATTATGGCTCTCTGCGCATGCGTGACAAGAGTGAAGGCAGCTAGCACCAAACTTGAGCGGAGAAATACCCTCTTGTTGTAAACATTGTGGTGTTTCGTGTAGAAAGTGTTTGCATGGGGAAAAATAGTCATAATGAGTACATATGGACTATTACACTGAGGAGCGGACATCTAAAGTGCCGGATTGAGTGGGACAATGGGACGTTTTTTTTCATAAAAGGCCAATGACAGGCTTCAGGCAGCACCAGAGGTGAGTGCTGGCATCGGCGAGGCTGTTGTTTGAGTGAAGTTGTGTAAAAGTGCCATGAGCAGCATAGAGTGGAAATGTCCAGCAATATAAAAATATTTAACTCTTTATGGATTGAAGACACATCAATGGGGTGTCTTAGTATTTTAGAAAGTAAACAAAGAGTATTTAATCATAAGAAACTCCAATTTTATGCCTGGCCTTATGTCATTTATTTATGTTCAATAATTTTCATCAAAAATCTGGGGGTCAAGTATGGAGAACATTTAAAATCATGTGCAATTTCTTGTATTCTTTATTTAGTGCAGGACTGTGTTTGTGTGTGGGGCCCTGCCCACTGAGCCTCCTCTTCTGATTGGCCCCTGGCTGCAGCGCTGTTCTGTGGCTGCTGCC
>OMNZ01051816.1:4177-17430 GCA_900303255.1 Lesueurigobius sanzi
ATGGAAATAAAACATACAGGGCAGTGCATAATTTCATTGGTTCACACAGTTTGGGGTCGAGCGATGACAGTTGTTTCTCATGATTCACAGTCTGTCATCGCACAATCTCCATCGTTTGTCTAATCTCTCTTTTCTCTCTCTTAACTGTCCACTGGGTTTGCTTGACCCAAATGTTCCCTGTCTCTATCTTCCCACTGGTACATTCAAACTGTAAGAAAACATTTCAACACACGATAATATTGCAGATAACTTCAAGCATTCAATCTTAGCTGATTACTTATTAAGTACAGGACATAAAGTCTTTCACAAATAAAAAAATAAATAAAAAGTGTTATCGTCATCACATCAATCAAGAATTCTCAATATAAATGATCAAAAGGGTATACAAACTTAAAAGGGTATGTAAACTGTTGACCACTGTATACCTGAATGTTTCCATATTTTGTTTTACAAGTTCAGAACAAAAAGAAATTCCCTCTAAAATGTGACTCTAGCAGAACCGTGAAAAAACGTTAGCAAGCTGCTTGGACAGGATTGGAGAGCTGCACACACAGACCCGTATACAGTAATGGAGCTCTTACCTCTGTCACATGTTGTATCTAATGGCCAGATTCCACATCCTCCGCTGGTCCGCTCCGCCAAGACAAAAATGCGCACCAAAGGTTTCAGTTTTCTTTTAAGTATCAGCTCTGTTCATATGCCTGAGGTGTGCTATTTTTGGATGTAGCAGCGGAGATGATTTAGTGTACACCAGCCAGAGGTCCTCGAGATGGCGGCCATATGAACAAATGTCATGACTGGAATGCATTCATACTTCAGTCACCCACTCTGTACTGCAGCACTCTTTTGATTGTGAACATTGTGCATCTACAGCAGAGGTCGAACGGAGCTTGTTTGTGAGATACCGGCAGGAGTGCGTGTACCTGGACGGTGTAGTGGTTGAGTGTGTCATAAAGCGGCAGAGGAAGTGGACAAGGATCATCAGTGCGTCCTTTTAGTTTTGATTAATGTCACAGGAGACAATTTCCCAACGATGGCTCTCTCCAGTGAGTTACAGCTCTCCATCTGAAACCAACAACCCATGTGTCTTCTAACTCTCCAGTTCACCCATAGGTCACATGTCCACAAAGAGCCATCACAGACAGAACCTGACAGCCACAAAGGACATCTCCGTGTCACCACTGCACAGCACATGCCATTCAAAGATAACATTTACCGCATCTTTGTCACTGAAGGACATTGCTAGCTTTCTCAATGTCAAAACTGTCTACAGTCCCGATATCAGGGTTCCCACTCCACCTGGAAATTCATTGTCTATTTTCTAGTCATGGAAAATGAAAAAAAAAAAGAAATCCTTAAAAAAAAAAAAAAATCTCTTAATTTTCTGTAAATTACACTTTACTCTGTCTTGGGCCTCCATATTGTGACAGCCTCACCTGGCGAGGTTCAGCTCTAGTTTTAAGTGTTCACGCTCAGCGGAGAACATAAACTATGGCAGACTTGTAATGTTCTCCGGTTGTACAATATATGATGTGTGTTCTCTCATAAATAGCCAACATTGTTTTGTTCCTGTCGCCTGCCTATAATATTTTAGCCTGTATATGTATTTGTGTGACCTACTGTTTTCTCTCATCCTATATTACAGATTGTACACAGAAATGTAACAGATTTTAGTACTGTTTAAGGTCGATGTTCCGCTAACATCAAAACAAACGTCTTTGTATTTCCAGCATAAGAGAGCGCTTTATTGTGGAACAGTGGAGTCTGTTGTGCAAATGGCACACGAGGATGGACAACAGGAGAAGTAACACAATAGTAAATGCTCCACATTACTTTACAACATTTATGTTTAAGAATATATAAAATACATGACCAGGTGGATGCCACATGATTAAAATCAAAGCTGCCCTCGAATGCTCCAGAATACAGGGAAAGTCGTGGAGGATCCACTTACACCCTGTTATGTTTCTTGGACGATATATTTTCACAAGTGTAAGCCCCATCTCTTCACACAAACAATAGGTGTTAGCCATGCATTAGTAGATCACATTATGCTGGGGTGCACTGGTGAGTGGTGAGGGTGAAGAGGGTTGTGTTAGTATTTGGAGACAATGCAAATGTGCATTTTCTTTCCACATTAAAATGTCATGGAAAATCCTGGAAATGAGCTTGAAAATAATGGGAAAGGGTGGGAACCCTGAAAATGATTTAATCTTCTATTGCTTCCCATGTGGAGTTTGTGTCATCTATTTTGTTTCTTTTCTCTTTCCATTTGAGGATCTGAATTATAGGGATCTAAATCACCCACGTACTTGCTTGTCGTAGATTTGAATAGCATAAGGATTTGGAAGGAAACTGAAATCTCTCGTATTGCCAAATTGCAAAATTGTTTCAGCTTTTGCGTTTTTATGCGTCCTATAGTATGTTGCTTTGTTTCAACTCAGCAGTTATTGTAGATGGATGTCCGGAGGCAGAACACATACATTTTGGAACACCAAAATAACAAATTACAATTATTTTTCATGGGCAAAAGTGCACTGGCATGATTGATGGCCCGAACAAGAAATCTTTTTTTTTTTTTTGTTTTGGTTTATATCATTAAGAGAAAAAGGCAACACACACCAAAAACATGGGTGCAGATGTGGAAAAATGTGTGTGTGGTGTGATACACACACCACACTCAGACACACAGGTAATAGATGTCGAAAGTTGTCTTTTATTTTTGATAACGCCTCGGCAAAAGCCTTCGTCAGATTAGGGGTGGGTGATATGACAATATTAGACGTCTTACGATCTCTAGGGCGGACGATCTGTCATTTTTGTGAGATCGTTTTATCCCGATCCAAAGCACTTCTGCACAGTGCGCTCATTTCCTGCTACTGTCTGGGAAAGGAACCCAAGGCCTGAACTGTCAGCATACACGATGTCTGACGCTAATGCGAGTACTCATTTGGCTGCGCGCCACTCCTCTCCCGTGCGTATTTACGTGTTCCAGAGGATGAGGCTCCAGTTTTGAAACCAGGCTTTTCTGTCTTTAAGTCAGCGGGGCGTAAGTGACTTCCCCCCACAGGCAGCGTGTATCTGGCACACATGCAAAAGGAGTGAGTCGCCCCTCTGACCACCACCAACCACTCACACACTACATTCACCCAGACTCCCAGGTAATCCCCAGTGGTCTCACTGACCAGGCCCTTCGCTGCTTAGCTTCCATAAACTGACGGGGCTGGCATAACAAAGGTGGTACCACAAATGTCAATAAATTATGCTTATTCTATCTATTTTTTATTGTGTAACTTAACTATTTGTCATTGTAAAATGTGATAAAAATTTCAAAAATTTTGATATTCTATTTTTTCCACATCGCTCACCCCTGCTTAAGATCAACTTTCTTTTTTCTCAATCACAGCATGTGGGGTGGACCAGCTCATGTGTCTGATCTTCTCCAAAAGATCCCCATCAATCTGGAGGCCACACCCATTGAAAAGATATCCATACAAACAAAGATATTATATAAAAGACTAGATCAGACATCACCATAGTGAGACATTGGAACAAATGGCAAGCTCTGGCAGCCATCTTGTGACTGGCCTTTCAAAGATACTGCAATGTAAATGAATAGGAAACACCACTAAATTACTTTTTTTTTTTCTGGTCATGTCATTACTTCTTTTTTAGTGTTGACTTGAGGCAGTAATGCAACAACAGTAGAATGACTGGTGTTAAATAGTGCGAAGACCACAAAACAAGCATCCCTTTAAAGATATAAGAGAAATATGCCTTGACTGAGATACCTAGACTTACCAATAGTGATGTGACGTTCATGACCGAATCAGCTCTTTTGAACGGCTCTTTGAAGTGAGCGGTTCAAACCAGATCTTAATTGTGAAAAGAGCTGGATCAATTTGACGTAGAATCAGCACAACAATAGAGAAAGCGACACAAGTGAAAGATTTTTGCACAAAAATTGATTTGTCAGACAGATGTAGCCTGTTTTCAATGACTGTGGCACAACATTTTATTCACATACATGTTTTTTAAGGAATATAACCCAGATTGAAAATTAGACTAACTCTGGCATATTTACATGTGGACTTTAAAGACTCATGTTAATTAATATGCACTGTCCCATCTTAAATAAATACATTTATTAGCTCTGGTCTAATCCAGTTTTTGTAAAACTTTAGCCCTGGTTCAGACCTGCTTTAGACCTCGTTTAGTCCTAGTTCATCACTAGTTTAGCTCAGTTTTAGTACCGGTTTTGCCCTGGTCTAGCCCTGATGTAGACTTGGTGTAGATGATTGGTTTTGGAAATGTACCTGGCAGCCTAATATTTAACATAACATGACGTTTTAGTTGGCGTCATTAACAAAAAAAAAAACAATATTAAAAGGAGTCTTTTGAAGGCCCCTTGACATGATCGGATCCCAAAGACTCTGCTCCCTGTATAGAGACATAAATCCCATCACTACTGACCAACAATACAACAAAATTCGAACGTTTTATCAACGAAAACCGTGTCCCTGATTTTACATTACTTGCTATTAGCATTAGCCTCACCGGCCAGTCACAAGATGGCCGCCACGTTTACCACGTCAACAAGCGCCATGTCCGATCTTGTGTTTTACATAATACCTTTGCGTATAAAGCTACCCGAGTGTGTGATGCTGCTTTTTTGAATTTTGTTTAAAAAAAAAAAAAGCATCTTTATGTTTCCATAAAACTCATAGAAGTGTGATCTATGATTGGCACAATGGACATCGGTGTATCACCACCGCACATTCAAAGCTGCTATTTATTGCATCCGGGGCTTTGTCATTGAACGACTTTGATGCCTCTCTGCAAAGTCAAGACTCTCTTTGTGCTGTCCTCTTCCCCAGATTTACAGCTTCATTGACTGTTTCCCTTTTGCCCTCTTTACACCTATGCTCATCCAATCCCAAGGAAACACAGGAAGTTAAGGGAATCGCCGGCATTACTCTGGCTGTCTTCCTCCACTTTACTGCCCTAAACACTGAGTTGGAGCTCAAATTGCATCCCATTAAAAGTCAATGAGCCAGCGTCGCATTATTACAGGCCCTGGACTTGACAGCTCACAAAATAATGCATTAAGAGTCAGCGTGACGTGTGTTTGCGGCACGCGGACGCTTAAAAAATTGATATTTGGGACAAGGCATATCACCTGTCACCGGGCAAAAGGAGCCATAATTAAATAATAATTATATTCTAAAAAGTCATATAAATAAGTCAAGTGAGTGCGGGCTTGAATACGTGACACCATTCTTTATTCAGCGGGCTGCGTGTGAAAGGGAGCAGCCAGACGAGTGCAGCGATTTGAGGAAGGAACAGGTTAAGAACAAAGGCGTAGCGTGACAGGCGTCTGCCGCAGAACTGAGCTCGGAGCTTTTGACTGGGGAAACGTCTATGATGCAGGGCGTAGGGGTTCCCGCTCAAGACCGTTAGAGGTCAAAATGCACTGTTCAAAATGCAATCAATTATAGGGACATTTTTCCAGACTTTCGAGTTTTTGTTTTCATACCATACTTGGTGCAGTGTGACGGTAGATGTACAGTATACTTGACACACTTTAAGACTCTTGTCAGTGTTGAATATAGTGTCTGCTTGTCCAATGATTTATTTTGATTTTCTTTCATAATATACCCATGCACCATTATAATATGTTCATGTTTCATTCATACTGCAATCGGGTGGGGCGTTATGGTAATACAAATCGAATCGAGGTCTGGTCTCCGAGACGATCTGCTCTTTTGGGAACATCCTCATATCGTGTTTTTTTTTATGTTTAACACAGTTCTGAGCTCAAATTTCTCCATATGATTGGGTCTCTAGTTATGAGAAATTAGAACCAATGCCATAAAAATTAAAAATCTAACCTTTCTAATTTCTCAAAAATCAAATTACAAAGTCCTCAGGAGGTATACTGCTCTTTGGTGTTTGCGGATCAATAAGCTCCACTCATCACTCTAACACAAAATACTTCATCCTTTGAATGAAGCATCTATAACAGGACACATTAAATGAATAGCCTGTTCCTCCCAGCGGTGCGTTGGCTCCTTCAGTGCAGATGATCACACCAAATTAACCAACTTCCCCTTGACGATGACCTATGGGGCTCTGGTGGCTGCGCTGACCTTGTGTTGAGGTTCACGGTTTTGCCAAGGATGCTTCTCTCTCTCCCTTTCACTCACTGTAGTGTCCTGATTTAGACGCCTTGGCTAAAGTGGGAGAGGAGACAGATGAGTGCCGTGAGAGAACATGCTGGGTAGGGGGTAACGGAGACAGCAGGCGTTTCCATCATTTAGCTTTATACCCCCCACGCACACGCACACAAACAATCTCTTCATTTAGAAAGGTTGTGATGCTTCAGATGTTGTGATTTCTGATGAAATTGTACAATCAAATTAAGTCTAGTATAGAGAGCAACTCTATACTAGAGTTATAACTTTTTTGTATTCTCTTCTCTGTATCGAAATTATTTTAATGAAGATGACTCTTTGAATACTCAAGCGTTATCATCTCATATAAGAACATACTGTACTACTATGTGTTTTCCTTTGATCATCTAGCTGCTTATGTGAAGACCAAATATCGTCTGACTTCATCATTTCATGTTTTGATTTTGAAAAAAGGATTTAAAAGAGTTGCAGAAAGGAAATACTTTGATATGACTTTATTCTGACACGATCACTGCAAATTATTCACAGTCTCATTTCATTTCTTTTTTTTTTATCTGGATGGAACCTTGCATATTAATGAACAAATATTATTGTAATTATCGGACTAAGCTCTTTGCTAATTTCCATCCATGGATGCTTGAGGGAGAAACCCTTGTCAAAGACTACTAGCCTTTCTGTGGCTACGCTTATATGGTCAGAAAAATCAGATAACTGGAGTTATCAGCTAACCCTAACATCAGATTTGATATGGGTATATTCACAGAAATCTGATTATACAAAACTCTGTGTGTACATCCTCCAATAGGGGCGATCGCTGTTATTGTTTTCTTCCGTCATTTTCAGTGGATGTTTTGGTGAACGGTCGGCAACAGCTGATGCATTCAGACGTGTAGCGCTGTTCATGTAAATCCCAGATCTGATACAATGCTCTGTTTGTGAATGATGTTTTTGTCTATCATAGAAGTATTATTTACTATTATTATTGATTTAAAATATTCATGTTACCTACCAAAGCCCCGGAGGTGGTGACATCGCGATCGCTCGTAATTAGCATGGGTCAATCAAGTTAAAAAAAAAAAGACTACCAAACAAACCACTTAGTACAGGTTGCTACCCGTGGCGGGTAAGGTTTACAGGCATTGGTTTAATGTTTTAAGCCTTAAGCGACTTGTAGAATGACAGGTGCACTTTGCGCCATGTTCAACTGCTCGACTGGAATTTATAGACTTGAACTTTGGCAGAAAAAATACCATTGCAAGGCTAACACTCTGAGTCCATCCAAACACAAACCTCCCCTCATTCTTCATAATTTCCAGACATAAAAGAAAGATCCAGTCAGGTGTAAAAGATGGACTAAAATTGAAGGTTTCTTGCACACATTTATTTTGCCAATATTGAAAGCAGGGAACAGATAGAGGCTCAGGGGCTGCTCTGTAGCAGTACATGGGGAATGAGAGACATGGGATCAGCCTGACACAAATCGTTTCAGCTAGAACTTACAATTAAAAACATTTTCAAAAATAGGCATAACCATACATTTCATGAATATTTTTTCTTTTGAGTCCTGATTGTTCAGCCGGACTGCTGTTGGGAGTACATATTGTCCATATCTTGCAGTAGGGCTGGACGACTTCCCTCAATATTGCGATTGTGATTTAAGATGCAATTATTTTTCCAAGATCCTGTGGTAGGTCCTGTTGTGGAATCACAGAGAAAACAGAGAAAACCGTGTTCATGTGAAATATAGTGGATGAATTGCCGCAAGTCATATTAGCGTTGATCCTTGCATAGCTAATGGCTATACACAGTCAGATCACTTAACTCACATGAAGTCCATATTAAATAAATAGCCTAAATAAAATAAACATGCCCAAAACCTAGCTTACTTTAAATACAGCGATATATTCCTCGTTGCCATGTCAGTAACTTGCGCTACAATGACATTTCATTATGGTCCTACAGTATGTGCTGTGGGCACTATAGACCTTTCTCGGTCATGTGACTTGGAATGGAATGCCAACCAACAGGCCAAGTCACATGACCGAGAAAGGTCTATACATCCTCGAGCATCTCAGCCGGTTGCCGTAGCAGTCCAGGTTATAACATTGTATCAGTTCATCCACGGCGAATACAAAAACACTTTAAATCATAAACTTTCCTGCCGCTGAAATGGTCTAAATCATAGTTCTCTTCGTTGCTTTCCACCATGTTTGGTAGCCAAAAAAATTAACCTTACCCATAATGCACCGCGTGGCCCGAGATGTAAAATACAGCGGACCAAATTGCCAGTGGAGACAATGACAACCCACACAACAGCTCCCATTTTAGTTTTGACCAAATGAGCTGTGCATAAACAGACCAAAGAGTATCGTCAATACAAGATGAGATCCACTTATTTATGCGGTCGAACAACGCTTTCACTAAGCCAACTTGAAACATCCTTGAGGATATGCAAACCTTTCTTTTATGAAGCTTGTATAAATGCTTAAAACTACCACCTGCTCTAGTTAGTTTTTCATACATGGAAAGATTCGTGCTTACAATTCATACATTTGCTGCTTTAAACCCATTATTGCAGACAAAAGGCCTGTAAGTGTGTCCTGTTTTGTGTGCGATGTGCATGTTGCCTTTGTGCAGCTGCGGTGACGGCCATTCACAAAGAGCACTTGGGAGCAGCATCAGCTCGTGGAAAACTGCCATCCCCTGCTGCCCTTCCCTGTAATTAGCCGGGAAGCAGAAATCCTCGCAAGGCTGTCTGCAGTTATTTAAAGGGACTTTTATTCCACTCCAGATATACACCGTTGCAAGCAAATTCAATTATTTTTGACACCCAACAAACAACGCGAGATAAATAATTGCGAGTCCAAACACAAGTCAAATAAAATGGCGAGAGAGTAGGCGCAAAGAGTACCCAAGCGTTTAGCAGCCTCTATCTGGGTGACACATGTACCTGTCGTCGGTGGCTGAAATCCCCCCTTTGCGCTCGCTACACACAATTATTGCCTTCTCGGAGGCGTGAAAAGAGCTGTCAGAAATAATATTGTCTTTTGAAAGTGTTGAGGAGAAAACTTTTAAGCTATTTTGTATTGACCATGCCACGGCAACAGTCAACTATCTATGGCACAATGGCAGTTTAAGCCGCCATGATTGCGATGATTGTCGTGTTTATCGTGGCATCACTATCATTTGGGCACAGATTACATTGCCCAAGCATTGTGCGGTGTCTTAAAATAATAGCTAGAGTAGTCCTTTCTATTGTGCAATGTAAGGCACAAGCCAGCCCCATTTTTAAAAGTTGATTACTCTGTTTGTATTGGAAAACATTCGTACCCTAAATAGACCAACAATGGAGAGTAGAAATGTGGCTACTTGGTAGTGCCAGCTGCCTTACAAGCTATCTGAAATATCTAGATGTCTGTTTATGGGCTGCTAATTTCTTGGTAGCATTTTAATCTCACACTATTTTCATTAGTATTATCGTTTGACTGTATACGGCATTGGTTTATAACTTTTGGACCAATGCAGACTTTATCCATCCATTAGTTTTCAACCGCTTCATCCGGGGAGGGGTCACGGAGGCCACAGACTGAGCAGAGATGCCCAGACTTCCCGATCCACGCATACTTCCTCCAGCTCTTCCTGGGGGATCCCAAGGCGTTCCCAGGGCAACCGGTCATTATTTTCTTTTTCTCAATGATATATTACGTAGGCCAAGATTCATCTGTACTCTGTAGTTGAAGTGTTAGACGTTTCGATCTTAGTCCTGAGTGAATAAAGACTTAAACATGCTCGTGGGTCTCTTAAGAGCAAACCAGAAGGAGGAGTTAACCTCTAAGTCCCTCCTCTCTTGGTACTAAAGTTTGGAAAACATCTTAGCCTATTCATACTTAATATGGCTCGTTACCTCTCTATTGTCTCACCCTGGGCTAAGTTCTAAGGCTGTTGACACTTCCCTATGGCCTTGCTCCGCCCAGTAGTCTAACAAAACTAAACTTGAGCCTATTTTTCATCTTCAGAAACGAGCTTTGAGAATCATATTGTGTGTTGATCGTAGACATGCCTCTCAGCCTTTGTTTGCTAAATTAAGTCTTCTTAGTGTTTACCAAGTCAACCAACTTCAAACTGCTCAGTTTGTTTACAATTCTGTACATAATCTATTGCCTCAACATCTGAACAACATCTGAATCACAGCTCAGTGTTCTGTGCAGAGGACCCAAAATATGGAATAAACTCCCAACCCACCTCACAGAGCTCTCAATATCTCAATATAAAAAAGCTTTGAAAAGATTGCTTCTGAATCAGAGTAACTTTCCTCTAGGTTTATCCTACTAAACTTTCATCACCTGTTTCTTGTGTAACATGTCTTTGTTTCACTAAAATGTAACTTCTGTCATTTTTTAGCTATGTTTTATTTATGTAGTTTATTGGAGGTTACCACTTGTTAAGCCCCATGAGGGTTTTGGGTAACATCACAATTTTTAAGTTCATTGTTTATATTGTATTCTTTTGATATGTGTGAACAAATAAATAAAAAAAAATAGTCCAGGCTCATTAGCATGACAGTGCAGTGAATCTTGGCCTACGATGGCCTTGGCCTACTTGTGATTTGTATTGTATCGCAGCCAAAGCATATCGTCCCAACCCTATTTTCACACCAGAAAAGTGGAAAGTTCAAGCTAAGTGACATGTTACTAACCCATGACCATTTACAGTATGGATGCATAGTGACAGTTACCACATATTCTTCTTATATGTCACATCCTGTACCTATTTCACCAAATGTCACTTGTGTTAACTGTGGTACATGCATAGTCCTAACCTGTCAGCACTTTTACTAATTAACACCTACAGTGTATTAGTTAGTATGTATTAGCTGTATGCATGCGATTGAAGTGCACAGTCTCCCTTCTACAAAGCTAAAAGCTTGTGTGGATGTAATTATAATGCCAGGCCCGAGGGCTCTGCAGTGTGGCACACAAGCAACAAGATCTCCTGGGCGGAGTGCATGTAGTGCCACTGTGAGAGCGAGGTGTGATCTGCGCTATAGATACTGATGACTTATATTTATAGCGCATTAGCCCTATAAGTGGAGCAGCGTGCCCAGGACTCCAGATGTACACAGGAAACAGGAGCGCGATGACAAACTCTGCGTGTCTGCTCTGATCTCATAAAGCTGACAGATGGGATTCGCCGTCTTTAGTGCTATGCCTCCATTTCCTTTCCTGTCCTTAGCACACTTTGCCATTAACACTGTGGCTCTTTTACCAACAGTCAGGGGGAGATGTGCGTGCAGCGAGCACTAGTGAGACGCGATCCAATATACAGGACTGATCTGAATACCAATGTCCCGCACTTCCCCTAAACGCAAGAGGGACAGCTTCAGAACCCTCTCTGCTTCTGTCAAAGCTTTGTTTTACACATTTGGACTCAACGTATTTACCGGTTCACCATTCAACCTGCTTTGAAGTGTGGTTGATCATTGGTCATTAAAGTGGACATATAAGGTGGACTTAATAGAGACTTTGACATGTTTGGGTATGTCCTCAGCATTTACAGTTTACGCTTTATAATTTATGATTAATATATTTGCAATTATGTATTACAATGACTGAGACACATGGGCCTGGGCTGATCAGAATTTCACATGGAGCTCCCTCTGCAGGCAGTAGTGGGAATGACAATGAAAACTTGCTTTCATATCTGAAAGCCGCATGCAAGCAACTCCATGGTGCTGTGATGAACACACAGCACAGAACTGCTCAGATCTGGTCCGGTGAGAGATTATCGACTTTAAAAATGTAGAGGACAGTTTGAGTTCCATCTATGATGTAATACAGGGGTGCCCAACATGCAGCCCAGAGGCCAAATGCAACCCTGCAAGTTTACAATTCTACACAATTAAAAACCTCTAAAACTAACATTTTATTGTGAAATACAGCTTGCTTTAAAGCAGCATAAGTAACATGTTTAGCTTAATATCCTCCTCTAAGTCCCTGTGAGGGTTAAATAGATGTTTATGGGATGATTGAGGGTCTGTCATCTCCTTTTGCTGTCTCTGGCCGGAGTACCACACTTGCAAACTTGCAAGTTTGGTGCCTCCGACTTGGTGACGTCATACAACTAACCACCTCCTCAGACTTTTTTTCGCGTTAAATGCGTCTTCACTCTTCCCAGGACTCTTCCAGCTTTGATGAAAACAGGTGCGCATGTAGCTGTGGGGAGGGGCATGTGGGGGGCAAGTGTGTTTACGACAGCGCTATACTCAAATGGACCTTTAGGTGGAGAAAAGGTCGAAAGTTACTACTGCTTTAAGTTTCTAGACTAAATGCATGGGGAAAGGTTTAAACCCAGCTGTTAAAGTAATACATTTGAATATTTGACTGCACTGGCCACCAATTTGTGGCCTTATACACTTTAGTATGTGTGAGTATGTGGCCCTCAATGAAAATATTTGGACACACCTAATGTAACATATTGGTAAACATGTTGTTTTTTTGGCTTGATTTTTTACCTCTTCTAACTCCATTTGAATTTTAGCCCTTAATTGTTTGATGTAAAATGTGCTTACACAATTTAAGGGGTTTTCAGCCCCTGATGACCTGGATTAAAATATAAAAAAAAAAAAACATTATCAAGGCAAAAAGCAAAAAATCTTCAGTAGAAGTAGAAGCAAAGGCACCAACTGCACCAACACAGAGCAGCAGCAGTGCAAACCACTCTGCCACTGTGACCCCTGACTGTGTGTGTGTGTGTGTGTGTGTGTTTTTCTTTTCTTACACCATCAACAATGTCATTTTAAAACTGTTTGATAGCGGCATCCATAAATAATGCAGGAGACACCAACCCTTTCAAAACCTTGACCTTGCCGTGTGTGCATCCCCACTAGTTTTAAGTCGGGCCCATTAAAGAAAACAGTCATCATAATTCTAGACCATATTTTTCTTGTCTCCATCTGTCATTGCCGTCCCCCTGCAGGGCCTCAACAAGACTGCACACTCGAAAGATGCTATGGACAAAGAGAGCAACCCCCCCCCCCCCCCCCCCCCCCCCCCCCCCCCC
>OMNZ01051844.1:10173-27717 GCA_900303255.1 Lesueurigobius sanzi
ATTGTGATTCATAAATAGCATTTCTACTATTCAGTAAACCTCCCCAAAATCTTACAAAGTGCATATCAGTGTTTCCCACAAATTTGAAAGAGATTATGGTGGTATAGGTGATCTTCAAATCATTTAATCTAATATTCATTTTAAGACTTAGATTTAGATATAGACAAACTTTATTGACCGACAAGGGAAATTTCAGTGTCACTGTGACTCAAATGGTAATCTTCAAAACAAAACATAAAGATTTGGGAATAGAATAATTAGTAGAAAGAAATCATATAGGTATTGGAGTAAAAATTTTACATTGTATTGATATTTTATCTGATCAATCCAATTTTTGGATAGTAAAGTTAAGGTTATGTGTTAATGTTCACACATGAATTGTAACTTCCAATCCAAATGTCTTACTTAGCTTGTTTTTAGACTACGGTGGAGAAAATTAGACCATGGGGGGCCACCATAATCTCTGTTATTAATGGGAAACACTGTATTGTATTGTGTTTATTTTCTTATTTGACCCGAATTCACAAATATGAGCAGTCCTAAACAGTATATTAAAAACAGTGCTATTATTCTTTTATATTTTCTCTTGAATTCATCTGGGGACCCCCAGGTCAGGGCCCCACGACCCTCTGGGAGAATATGTAGGCAGATACTGGAGGCAAGGTGGGAAAAGTGTCCATTCTGACCTTCTGATTAAGAGACTTACTTGAAAACTATTTTCCAGGTCATTTCCAAGACATAAAAATAATAAAAAACCGAATGACAGTACGTCCCTCTCCGCTCACCAGTGCACCCTGGCATGTAGTAAGGTTGTATAAATAAACCCGAATAGTTGTTTGGGTTTGAAGTGCTTATGAGTATGTTTTCTTGGACAGCGTTTCTCAGTTGGGACCCAAAAGTGGGTTACTGTAACATTTTCAGTGCGTCAAAAGCTTTAGGAAAATAAGGAAAACTCACTCCTTTTGCAAAATAAGGAAAAGTGACTCCTTTTGCATCACAAAACACTGTTGGGAAAATAAAGAAAACATGATGTAAAGGGGTATGGGAGTCCTCCCTTAGGAAAAGTTTTGAAACATCAGCTATTTCTTCCCGTCTTTGAGCCTTATAGAACAGATGGATTTTTTGTGGTCCTCTATTAATTTTATCTATTCTTGCACGCTTTCTTTAGGCCCCAGTAAATACATATACAGTAGGTTACATGATAAAAATGAGTAAATATTGAGGCAGATCATATGCACAACATGCTAAAGGCGTACAGGAAAACAAAAAGACAAAATATTTTTTTCTAGGACATTAACATCTTTTCTCATTTCCAGGTAGTGGGAACCCATGCGTTTCCGTGTAATACTTACGGGCCCAAATTGATGTGTTTTGTGCTCGTCTTCATAGTGAGGGAGGATATCTCTTCCTCCGGGTTAAATCCCAAACCGAGTATCGCAAACCATAGATATTTGCCGTTTCTTTTCAGCATCGCCACTTTCTCCATTGCACCAATAAGCTGTTAGACGTGAGGTTTCTGGTCCAAATAAGACGCCAAGTAGCGCAGTTAACTAGAATCAAAGCTACATCTACCGCTAGCTTCTTAGCCACAAACTTTACGGCTAGCTAACTTTTGAAATAGCCCTGCGCTGCGTGCCGCACATTTGGGATTAATCCGGTTACAACACACAACTTTACGCAAATACCACTAGGTCAAACATGGACGGACAGTCAAAATACCCACTACAAATAAATATCCACTACAAATAGCGCGTTCACACAGTTAGCTAAACATTGGATCAGAACGAAGAAAGAAGGCAGAGCATTCACGAGCAGACCGCCAATATTCCAAATAAACCCGGATGTTATGCTATTGTACTTCCGGTACCATATCTACTCTCGTTTGTATTTGAAACAAAAGGGATACTACTTTATGAAGCGTTTCTAGTTTCAAGGCTGAGTTGTCCGTGGTTGTCTGGTGATGGTTCAGTTTATTTTATGCTCTGCGAGTTATGATCAGAGACAAATCTAAAAGAAAGCCAAGGGGAATAAACACAATTCATTCATTCATTTTATTATTGATAGTATGTCACTCAAATCGTTCGTACGAGTATTTATTAAGAAACAAGTGCATGTGTTGCCTATTCATTCCCATCACTGCAACTCTTTTAAAACCAGCTGACAACACTCTGCCACCTTTGTGGGGTCGGACACTGAGGAGTACTTGGATATCTGGGAGTTGACACCCAAAGATCGCGCCAAGTCCCGGGCTGTTTGGTCTGAGGACACTGTGGTTCCCAATGCAACCAGCAGCCTGAAGACCGCCTCCTTGTCTTGCACCGTCTCCAGAGCTCGACTGGCCACAGACAGGCACTGGGCTTTAGCCTCCAGGTCGGGTTGGGTATGGAAGCAGGTGGCGTAGTTTAGCACCAAAGTAGCCAGAGCAATGTGGATGTTTTTGTTACAGACGGAGGCCAAGTCGGCAGCGCGTAACAGCACTGTTTCCCGTTGGGACATGAGCAAAGATCTGCCGTGGCGGCCACTAAAGCAATTACAAAGAGTCCGCAGCGCTAGCATCTGATTGGCTGGGCGCCCCTCTGGCCTCATCAGGCTAAGGAGGTGGTTGCATAGCTGTACTCCTTCTGCCTCTCCGCAAAGGGTTTCGTTCACTTGTGGGTGTCGGACGGCCAGCCTCAGTATGTCCAGGACTGGAAACACAATGTCTAAAAAACAAATAAAAAAAAAACACCTGTGAGCTACTCCTGTGATGTCATATTAGAAAATGTGTCAATGTTTAAATATATTCGGACCTTCTGGCCAGTGAGTTGCTTTCCAGAGAAGGTTGATCTGTTGCATAGTTGGAGCCGGTTCAGAGTTGGATCCGCACACAGACGCCAGAAGCTGGTCAATACTTGCCAAAAGCTCTTCTGACAGTTTGTGCTCATGGGGGGCTCCAGCATTCAGCTCCTTTAATTTAGCTACAATGAAATATATAAATTATTACTTTGCAGCGTATGTGCACAGTTAAAGATTAAGGACATAGTCTGAACTCACCAATGATCAGTGAAGCATTGGCTTGCTCAAAAGTCACTCCATCTGTTTTTGGAAAGTAAACATTTGTTGTGGTCTGTCTGAGCGCAGCAGAGGAATAGGCACCTCCTCCTACATAAGATATAAAAAGTTATTTTATGCATTATGACAAAATTACTAAGAATATAAGTGTGTGGTTTACCTGTAAAGGGATCTGATACACCTCCAGGAGCACTTAAGTTTGGACCTGAATCTGAGCCTGGGATGTAGCGACCAGCCCCTGTAGGAAAGAGGGAAACTCACAAAACTCAATTTATAATATTTTAAAAATATATATTATACAGTAAGACGGTAGGGGGAAAAAAAACATACCAGTGAACGGGTCAGCTCCAAATCCTGTGTCATCACTTGAAGATCCAGGGACGTATCGATTTCCTCCTAATCGTTATCAAAGTAAATGCATAAGGAATTTGTTTTTGTATAGACTGTACATCTGTGTCACTATATACTTGATTACTAAAGCAATATTTGTATAAAAATATAGAAAGTAATGCAACACATTAGCTTACCAGTGAAAGGATCCCCTCCTCCTGGCTGTGCTGGTCCCACCACGTGCCCTTTAGTGTTTTCAATAATAAAATTGGCAACTTGGTCCAGGAACATTGGACTCAAGTCATTCTTCTGTAAAAAGTTATGTGCTGTGAGCCAAGGGTCTTCTGTGACGTTGTAAGGCAGCTTCATGGATGGCCCTCCTTCATTGATGTCAATAGTGAAGACATAATCATATTCCTGAAAAACAAAAGATGTATGTATTATATTAGGAATAAATGTATATGACTTTATTATCAGTCAATCAATTTATTTTTGTAACGCCCAATATCACAACAGGAGTTGTCTCAGTGGTCGGTATGGACAAAAACAAATCAATATCAGACATCAAGGACGATCAAAATAAGTCACACACGAATGAAATGTCACAACCAGATGTAATGTCCCGTAAATAAGTAAATCGGACATAACAAGCTTAGAGTATCCCACATCCTTAGACCTTCCTCGCATAGAAAAATAGAAATAATTAAATGTAGGTTGGAATGCACTACCATAGACCCATTTCATGCAACGTATGCATACTAAATTGGCTGTACGTGCGCGCAGACTTGCATGGGTCCCGCAATCCTCAGGTGACAAGCTTTATACGCACTTTGAACTATTTTCGACCCTTAACGGCGGTTCATCATTACCATTATTCAAGCGTAACCAATGTAAACAAACTGATATCTAATATGAATAACTGATATGTGATATTGGAAGCAAATAGTTTCTGCATATGCGTCAACTTTGAAACCTGTCTATTACAAAAGGGAAAGCTTCCATATCTACACACTGAACACTTTAGCATCCAATGGACTAAATTAAAACTATGATATTAAGCACTTTCTTTAATGTGATGAAATGTTTTTAACTTTTTATATTGGATTTATGAAATGTGACATGCAACACTGTTCCAATGGTAATGGTTTTGGTATCGACCATTAATGTTTTTTCTTTATTTGTGCGTGTCAAACTCCTCCAGCTCACTTTGGGATGAGCCAATCTTACATAGCTCACTGAGCCATCTAGAACCTAGCCAGGTTATACTTTGGGACTGTCATGTTGTTTAAATGTGCTATACAAATACAGTGGATTGGATATATGGGAGTGGCATGCTCAGTGAAAGTATGACCTGAGGAAGATTGAGGAGGAGGATTTACCTTTCCCTCATAAACAACACTTTTGGAAGTTTGTTGGTTTGAGCCTCCGACCACATCTCCAATTTTCATCCAACGATCATCACTGACACTCCACTGATATGCCTCGACTTTTTCCCCATCCTTGATCAGGCGTGTTTGTCCATCACGATTTCCTAAAGAAACAATGTTTGATGTCTGAGTTCATACACAGTCAATATAGACACATTGATCATACTATTATAAAAATCTATTCTTCTCACCGGGCTCATCCAAGTGCTCTCTTCCAGGAAGCTCCTCCATTTTTATGTCTCCAAGGTCCCCTGTCTTTGGATCAATAGTGGCCTTTGAGAGCTCATCTTCAAACGCCTGGATGTCCTCTGCACTTGCAATTCTGTCCACGGCCTCGGTAAACACACGGATAATTCCATCACTGCGGAGAGGTGATAAGTAGTTAGGTGTAAACTGTCTGTATGGTCCTGTGAGGCGACTCTTGTTGTAATGTTGAACTATACAAAATAAATTGATTAACTACTGTAGTTGTGTCATGTTGTTGTGACATGCAAAGAAAGGAGCAATTACCTGGCTCCAACTGCAATATCACCATTAGGCAAAATACAGCAACACCACACAGACTGGGCTGGCAATCGGATAGTCTGTGCACACTCTCCCTTCCTCCATATCCGTAAAGTTCTGTCCTCACCAGTGCTTACAAAATCTGTGAATCAGCAAAAAGTAAATGCAAGGAAATACAAAAAGCAAACATTTGAAGTCACCAGGTTTATTTTTTGAGTCCTGACTAGAACCGAGAAATTCAACTATAACTAGAACTCAGACTTTAAAACAGCTCTGTTTGTGTACGTTTGTTTAAGTCTCTTCATGGGCTTGTACCAAAGTATATCTCTGACATGTTGTTACAGCCGTATGAACCATCTCAGGCTCCAAGATCATCAGGGAGTGCTCTCCTGCTGGTGCCCAGAGTCAGGACTAAACAAGGTGAGGCTTTCAGTTTTATGCTGCTAAAATCTGGAACAGTCTGCCAGAAGATGTGAAACAGGCTCAAACTCTGACAATGCTCAAATCGAGGATTAAGAGAGCTATTTGCAGTTGTGCATATGGCTGAAAGTATTGTATCTGCACTCTTCGCTTTTAATTCATTTAATTAATTCTAATATTTATGTTTTATGATTGATTTTATTTACCTTCTTTTAATTTTATGTAATTGTGAAGCACTTTGAATTGCCTTGTGTATGAATTGTGTTCTACAAATAAACTTTCCTTGCCTTTTACATTTACATTATATTATAGGATATAATCTCATGAACCCACCTTCACTATTAGGGAAAACAGCCATGCTGTAGATGTAGTTGGTGTGTCCATAGTAAACATGTACACATTCGCCTGTTACTAGCCATCTTCTGATGCTCCCATCGTTGCTACAGGAAAAGAACTCCAAGTTGTTGAGCACTGCTAGTCCTCTTACACAGTCCTCATGGCCTAAAAGAATACAGGATATGAGTGTATATCTCCAAGTGGTTATGTGAAATGTTTTTAGAAAAGATTACCTGTATACGTATTCTCACATCGGCCTGCCTTCCATAGCTTTATGGTTTTGTCTGCAGATCCTGATAGCATAAGGCCCTGTTCAGGTAAAATAACCACAGCCCACACAGCTGCAGAATGGCCCTGCAACAACATAATCCAATCTGGTTAATTTTCTCTCTAATGCAGTGTAATAATTGTTAACAATCACATGTATGTACACAACAGATATGAAATGTCAAAATAAGAGTCAACACCACCATTCAGCACAACATACCTGCAATGTCATCATGCATTTCTCATTTAGCCAGACCTTGGCTGTAGTGTCCCATGAACCACTTAAAAGGGTCCCAAATTTGCCGGAGGATAATGTACAAACTGAGGAGCAGACAGTCCAAAGTGGATTACAACTCACTTGCCAATTTAATAGTCAATGTGTGTAACTTACCTGTGTTTTTGTGTCCTTTGAGGATGTACAGAGGCTGTGGGTTGTCCAGTGTAAAAACACAAATATTATTATCATTTCCACCAGTAGCAATAAGTCCACGTGGATATGTGTCATTGGGGCCGATGATACAAACACAAGATACAAAGTTGGAGTGTCCGGACATACAGTGCATCTCCATAAACCCTACGTCAGGACTGTGGTAGAAAAGGAAAGCAAAAAAACAAAGTTTCAGTTGAATGAATGACAAAGCTAATTTTATAGCAGCTCGTTTTTTCGCAATCATGTTCCAGGGAATAAAGCCAACAATACAGGTGGGTATCTAAAATATGTTAGCAGACAGTTTTATAATACTTTATTGAGTCATACGAGCCTGGAAGAGCAATAAACTGATGCAAACCATAAAAACAGCCACAGCATTGCTAATAAAAGCTACCTTGAGTTTGGTACCCAGATTCTTCCGGTGCGGTCTCTTGACACCGAAACAAAAGCTCCCTCTGGGAAAGGTGCCGCAGCGAGACCTCTCACGTCCATTTCATGACCGGGAATTGAACACCGGAGTTTGTAGGAATTCTGTGATGCCATATTTGCCCTCAAAACACGATATGGCAAGTAACTTGACGCACCGTCAACAAACACCGGCGGCTAATGCTAACGGAAGCGGCCCCTGCGCTGCTGGGAAGTGGACACGAAATGAATGTCGCCATCTAGCGGCCAACATTAATTATTCGCGATGTGCTGTATGTCTTTGGTAAATAAATGTCTTTGTAGGCCTAATATTTCGTTGAGGAATCACATAATTTATCGGATTATAACTTAAACACTAAATTGACGCAGTTTTTGTCAATAGTGACTTCTTAGATCACGTGTGCTCTTGCTTTTCAAATTTTGGCGCACGTTTTTAACACTGCGTCTTGTTCAGTGCGTACACACTGGTTATATAAATAGCTTGCAACAACATTGCGTTATAGTATGGTTGTTTTCATAATTTATCCACATTGTAATTTGTAAACGTTTCCTTTTATGATTAAACCGGAAATGAGGTTGAGATGTTGATCTCTGCATAACAAAATGCACTTGTCTCGTCCAGCCCACAAGGAAGTAGATCTGGTTCTATGAGCGCACAAGAGGACAGTGGACAGGATCAGAGGTATTACATGTTAAATCTGTTTACGGACATTTGCTTTTCTTGTATACATACATTAAAATGTAGGTGGGTCATATATGCTAGCATGATCAGGCTAGTGGCCAAGCCCAACCTGAGCTATCCTTTCAATGAATGATGGAGATGTCATGAGTGAAACCTATTTTTTTTCCCCAGCTTGTTGTACCTAATGTGTGTCTGTGGGAGATATAGGGATGTGCCATTTCTATTATACTATTGTTTCTATCTATTTGTCAGAAAATATGTATGATACATATTTTCATAAGGGTGTATTTTGTCAATACTTTCACAGTCCCAGGAGCCATGAAGCTACGCCTGCACTTTGTGGTGGACCCTATGGGTTGGCTCTGCATCAGTATGGTGTTTGGGATCTGGCTCTACAATTCCTTTTTTGTCCCAAAACTAGTTCTGCTTCCTCACTACAATGAAGGACACATACCATGGGCTATAGTTGTTTGTAAGGACACTTTATGATTAAAATCTCTTCTATGTCTTGTGTAATATTATGGAGTCCTAAACAAATTCTGTTTGCATTTTTAGGTTATTATATCGCATCCGTTTTGTGCTTTGCGGCTTTGTTCAGAGCTTCCACGGCAGATCCTGGTCGTCTTCCTCCTGACCCTCATATACCTCATTCTGGTACATAACGTCACTGATTCGGGCAAGGGTGTCGAAACTATTGCCCAGGGGCCAAATGTGGCCCTTAGAACATTTTTTTTTATAGGTTATCATTATTATTGTAGCAAAGAAAAAAATATTATGATGTCTTTATGAATCAAAATGATTTGGCAGAGGTGAACACAATGCTCAGCACCAATTTCAATCATTTACTGACTTTCTAAAACAAAACTTTTTTTTGGAATAACAATAATAATAATATTGTTGAATGATGAGGAGCATAAGTTCACATTGAAATGTAAATGCCTTCATAATAGCAAACATTGTAAAAGTGAGGAGGGGAATACATTGGCGAAATAATAATATGGTACTTGTCTTTATTGATGTTTTTTATTGTCCTTTGAATAGAGCGAGAACACTGGGAGTTGTGCAATAAATGTAACTTAATGAGACCAAAGAGGTCCCATCACTGCAGCCGCTGTGGTCACTGTGTCCGCAGAATGGACCACCACTGTCCTTGGTAAGAGAATACAGACAAACTAATTGGTTAAGCAACTCATCATTCATTTAAAATACGTTTCCCCCCCCCCCAGGATTAATAACTGTGTGGGAGAAGACAACCACTGGCTCTTCCTGCAGCTCTGTTTCTATGCTCAGGTTCTCAGCTTGTTCACTCTTGTGCTGGACTTTTGCCAATACTACTACTTCAAGCCACTGGCACAACTGGATCAGGTTCAGTTCACTTCAAAACATCAAATTAATGCCCAAAGTGGTTGCGTTTAACATCTTTTAAAAAATCTTACAGGAGAAATTCACAACACGTCATGAACTGGCTCTGCTGCGGGTTTCAGCGGTCATGGGCGTGGTCATGTTTGGTGGTATGACCAGTTTGTTCTACACTCAGATGACAGGAATCCTTTCAGTGAGTAAAACATTGATACAAATCAGGTTTGACTTATTTACACAAAGGCATAGGTTTGCTGTGTGCACAAATATGTAGCACTCATGAGCTGTACTGATTTAGCATTACATTTTACAGGATGTTACAACCATAGAGAAAATGGCGCAGTTCTCAAATGACGTGTGAGTATTCTAAATTTACTTCCTTTTGAAAGTTAAATTATGCTTGAGTGAATAAGCAATGGGTCAGCAATGTTTGCATGGGGTCTGACGCTTGTGATAGCATTATTATTAACCGTTTAAATCTTCAAAGATGACAGAAGGTGTTTCTTTGTTTGAAACAAGCCTTCTGATTGGAAGAGGACAGAGCCAATGTACAAATACGCAGCAGAGCAGAGTAACAAAACAATCTTAATTTGGCAAAAATAAGACTGAAGAATATATCTTCTGATGCTATTAGTATGAATTTTTAGTGTTTATTCTACATCTTCTATATATTTTTCAAAACTTTTTATAATTCCATCTTTATTGAGTTGTGTGGTAATCCAATGTTCACCAATAGAAAAGAAACTTCTACTATGGTATCGGACTGCTGCATAATAATCGTTAATCAAAGGAACTCACGAAATACATGTAATTCTTCGTAGATTAAACTCAAAGAAGAGCTGGCAGCGGGCGTTAGCTGAAGTTTGCGGGACTCGATGGAAACTCCTGTGGTTACTTCCGCTCAGAGCTCGGCAGCCTCTTCAGTCTGGACACCTTTATCGCTCTCTCGTTTAGGTCAGAGACGCTTTTTCCCTTTATTCATCGATACAGATCACAGAAGCTGTAAGAACACAACGTCAACTGGATGCAATGTCTACACTTTCAAATCATTTAGCGTTTTTATTTGCTTCTTGGCTTCTTCCAAAATGCCGGACTTAAAGACTGAGGTTGAGGACCCTAAGAATCAAGAAACTTCTCTGGATTATGTTCTGTTATTTTTTGCTCACTGTGAATCTTAGCATTGTCGGACAAACTACAGAAAGTCTTCATTGCATCTGGAGTAAAGCTCACTCAGGTTATAGCAAAGATTTTACTACTGACCTTTAATCAGCCACAGAATGAGGACAACTGCAGCGTCGATGTATTTTTTTGTATGAAGTTGGTGCCTTGCTTTGTGTTGTTTGATCTTACTTTGTTTTGTTGCACAAGCTGCTTTTAAACTGTTTTTATATGGGAAGTAAGTGATGTTTTTGGCAACCGGGAATGTTGCTTTTACGCTGTGTAACTTTTATATCAGTGGGTATATATTTTTATGTTTTTCTTCATTGATTTTTCTTTTTCTAAATATTTTAATTTATGAAATATAGCAAAGAAGGAACATTTATTTTTACTGGCAGTGTATGAATCAACCAGGACATTGCAGCAAGTACTTTCTTTATTCCATATTGTCAGTACATTGGGCTTCCAAGTTGTTGGTGAATTGAGCTGCATAGACCCCATACAGTAATAGAAAACTGGTGGTCATAATTAGGGCTGGCCAGTTTATCACCATCACAATCCCAAAGGCTAATATTATTCTGGCAATATTTTCTCTGCAAGCAACAAGATATCCTTTCTATATAGGGTGTTATTTTGTATAAAAACTGACTAACCTTGTTCTTTAGACCTCTACAAGTGTGTTCTCAAGTGCATGTGACATTGCTCTTTGATGTTTTTTCGAAATGTGCAGCCCTAGTCGTGAAGTTGCCTGATCAGTGTATGACTTTCTGTAAATGGGCACAGGTCAATCTCCAAATGTTATGGTGAAAGATACATTTTATTGTCAGGATGGTATAATTAGCACTCGTTGATGTTTTTAGATACTTCCAACTTTAGGGTGTGGCTTTAAGTATTTACTATATCATATACAATATAATGGTATTAGTTTATCACTATATCCCTGTAAACAGTTGCTTGGAGGGTATATAACTGGTAGTTTTAAGTGCCTGCCTTGTAGGTGTTATGTCATCCCACTTTCCTCAGTGCTGGTCTCTATACAAGCCAAAGACCATGGGAATCTTTGCAATAATCAATAAATAGACTATCAATGCATGTTTCACCAAAAACCTGCAGCTATAGTTATGCACTGTTTGTGTGAGTGACTCCTGCTCGTGTTGTCATATGTTTAATTTATATTTTTGTGAGGTTTTAAAGTTGTTTTTATACGTTTATTTGCTGACGGATTCACTGTTTTATGTGGTACTGAAACGAGAGTTGTTGTTTTTTTGTTGCATTCTCAATAAGCCATATTGTTTTGATAAGTAGTAAGAGGACATCGTCATCTTCTTGACTTGAATCACAGATTACTGTATCCAATATAACTACAGTACATTATGCTGTTAAGGTTTGAATAATAGTACTTTCATTTTATGTCATGATGGTCATGCCCCGTGTCTTGTTTTGTAGAGCTTTTTTGTTCTAACTTCTACAGAAAGACATATGAGGGGCCTTTGCTGGTGTGTTCTTGTCCATATCCAATGCTACAAAACTGTGGTCTTGGTTCTAGAGACTATCACAGTTAAGGCTATGATTAAACACAAAGTACTGAATAAGTGTCATCATTTCACATTTGTATGTAAACTCTGGTGTTGTGTGGTTATCCAGATTACAATAAAATCATGGTTAGCATCATAGTGACTAAGGCAATAATTTAACTACAGCTCAGCTAGACTATCTACAATGCCGTGAAAAAGTATTTGCCTCCTTCCTGAATTTGTATATTTTTTTTGTATTTACCACACTTAAATGTTTCTGATCATCAAGTCATTTTTTATATCACACAAAGACAACCCCAGAAAATACAAAATGCAGTTTCCAAATGATTGTTGCATTTATTAAGAGAGAAAAAATATCAGACCCACTGTGAAAAAATAAATGCCCCTGATCTTAATAACTGGTTGTGCGACTCTTTGTTTAATTGAAATGAATCGTTTGTGAAAACTGGTGAGGAGTTCATCACATCACTGGGAAGAATTTTGGCCCACTCTTTAGCAGAATCTTTTCAACTCCATATTAAAGAGCATTGAGCTTGAGCTCTCAAACTGATGGCTGGATGTTCTCCTTCAGGATTCCCTGTAAACAACAGAATTCACTGTTCCATCAATGACAGCAGGTCGTCCAAGTCCAGAAGCAGCAAAGTGGAGCCAGACCATCACTCTGCCACCGCCATGTTTAACTGTGGACATGATGTTCTTTTTATCAAATGCGCTAGTATTTTTACACCAGATGCAACGGGCTGCAGATCTGCCAAAAAGTTAAACATTTGTTGCATCAGTCCACAGAACATCTCTCCTAAAGTCCTGGGGATCATCAAGAAGTCTTTTTGTGACAAAAAAAAATGTCCTTATGATCAGAAACATCTGATCTGCAGCTCCATTACATCTGGTGTAAGAACATCATGTCCACAGTCAAATGGTGATGGCAGAGTGATGGTCTGGGTCTACATTGCTGCTTCTGGACTTGCTGTCATTGATGGGACAATTCATTCTGCTGTTTACAGGAAATCCTAAAGGAGAACATCCAACCATCAGTTTGAGAGCTCAAGCTCAATGATCTTTAATATGAGTAAAAAAAAAAAAAAACTGCGAAGACGGGGCCAAAATTCTTCCCTGTGATGTGATAAACTCACCAGCAGTTATCACAAACGTTTAATTTCCGTTATCACCTCAAGGTGTCGCACAAACCGTTATTAAGATCAGGGGTATTTACTTTTCCACAGAGGGTCTGATAGGTCTAGATTTTTTCTCCCTTAATAAATGTAATAATCATTTGGAAACTGCATTGTATTTTCTGGGGTTGTCTTGATGTGATATAAAAATTGATCAGAAACATTTAATTGTGGTAAATAAAGAAAAATATACTAATTCAGGAAGGGGGCATATACTTTTTCACAGCACTTTACATTATGTCTGTTCATCAAATCTCTTTGCTCCAAGATTTGAACCCACATCTTTTGAGAAGGAGAAGCAACACCTCTGGGCTACAGGGACGGTATGTGTTGCATGTTGGCTGCCTATTTTCAGTTCACATTTTTAAAATGTTGTCTAAAATATTGTATGTGTATAATGTAGAAAGTCAGAGAATCAGGACTGATGTCCCCACATTCAATCACATTGAAACCACAAATGGAGTTATCCAAAAGTATTTTTAAACAGAAATAAACAGAAACTTTATTCTGGAGCAAATACAAAGAAAACAAAACACAACAGTAGTGCTTTTCACAATGCGGTGAATGCATTGTGAAAAGCACTATAAATAATGTGTACTAAAACAACACAAATTGATAATGTAACACATGTTTATTAAGACTTAAGCCAAGTATGGGCAAAGCTTTTGATGCAAGGGCCACACTGGGTTTTTGAACTGGGGCCAGAGTGGTTGCGGTTTGTGGTGTTTCAAACAAGTGACATTTTCAAATAGACCATAAACACTTAAATACACAAAGCAAAATCAATAAAATATAAACATGTTTCGTGGGCTGGATTGAAGAGCTGTAGGCAGGCCGCTTAGTTTGCCCACCGCTGACTTAAACAAATCAATGCGATGTGTAATGGAATGATTCAAAACAACTGGTTTCTTTTCATGAAGTCTGTAAACATGTGGCTGTATTGTTTCAGCTCTCAACTGTCCTCCTGAACAAAGAGCCTGTCGTCTGGTATCTTAAATTTCTATACCCCAAAAGCCCAGCATGATCTCTACCATGTACTGTAGCTACTACGCAACAATCATGGTCTCAGTCTGATCTCTTCATTTATAGCATTTTTCTGTATGGCATAACAATATGGGCCTGTCAACAGACTTGTTCCCTCGTCTCGCACCAAATGCTCATTGTCCTGAAGTGTTGTTAGGTCCCAGTCAGGCGTGTGTAATGGGTGCATGATCCGTGAACCTAATCTTTCGGTATTGTCCAAAATGGTTACATGTCCTCAGTATACTTCGCCCATACGCACCGCTCTGGCCTCAGACGACCTCTGTTTGAGTCAGGATCGCCTTACCAGGAGGCTCATTTGTACCAAGCCACTGATAGGTCATCAGAGACTGGTTCAGAGAAACAAGAGCAGGCCGGCACAGTGCGCACTGTACATAGCATGATCGTTCTAATATTGATACACTTAACTAGTTAAATAGAAAAGTCCCAAATGAAGGTGAGACACTGCAGGTGAATAGGCAGAAAATGCAAATTGAGTGATATCAATTTGTAACTATTACTGTATATTAATTGCATAAATATGAGGGAAAGAAGTATTAGAGGTTTTCTGTCATATTATATTTCAATATTATATATTTTATGTTTAAAAATGGCCTATATTTTTGGTGATGAAATCTAAATTTATGGTTTAGTTGCCATGTTAGATACAAAGATTTGTTCCGAGACGATTTTGAATACCGTATTTTCCTGACTGTAAGTCGCACCAGCTAAAAAATGCCTAATGAAGAAGAAATAAACATATAAGTCGAACTGGACTATAAGTCGCATTTTTGGGGGAAATTTGTTTTACAAAATCTGAAACCAAGAACAGACATTTCATCTTGAAAGGCAAGTTATAATAATAAAAATAGAGAACTACAGACCGAATAGGTGTATATGCTAACGTAACATATTAATTAATATATAAGTCGCACCTGAGTACAAGTCGCAGGACCTGCCAAACTATGAGAAAAAGTGCGACTTATAGTCCAGGAAAACACGGTATCTTTTTGAATAAACTCATTATTTTGTAAAAATTCTAATTGGAGTCTGTAGGAACTACTAAAATTCACTGAGGGCTAGGACTATACCTCCTTTTCGGGTTATAGAGATGTATGTGTTTTATCTTTCTGTGAAGCACTTGTGTTGTTGTAAAGTGATATACAAATACATTTTGATTGATTGATTGATTGATTGATAAAGTGGAGATGTGACGGCCACAATGTGAGAAAAATTCATTTTGAGAAAATGATCATTGAAGTTGCAATTTCCCATATAGTTCTCTGGAGAAACATTGCATCAGTTCAATATTTACAAGTAAAGATGGGGTCATTTTGTTTCCAGGCAAATGTTTACTGTATATGTTAATAGAGCAAACTGGCCCAAAACCTGTAAATAAATAAAAAATAGTTTTGCTTATAGTGTCTCCCTTAAAAGGAAATAATGGCTATTAATAACACTACTTTGGTTTATTTACTTTCCCAGTACAACAATGTTTACAGCTCATGTATCTATTAACTACTCTGCTACTAATCAATATGAATAGCCAAACAGCGTTTTTTTTTTTCCTTTTTTTTCTTTGATACCCTGCTTTCATCGCAACTGCTCTCTATTGTTAAAAGCTATTTATTAATCTGTGCCTCGTGGCTTTTAAAATGAAGCCATCCGATTCCACACAAGGCCGGTCAGACAGGGTTAAACAGGCTTATAATCTCAAATGATGCTGGTCAACTGTGCTAATTAAATAAGAGGCCACCTGCTACTGTTACAGTCCGTGGCATCTGGCTGAACAAAAGAAACAATCAACCACGGGCCTAATAAATATAAATACGCTCGTGTTGGAGAGCGTGGAAGACCCATGTACCTGTGTGCTCTTCTGTCTAGCAGAGGAGTTAGGTCGTGGCTTGGCGCGTTGTGTGATATTTGTGTCCGGCCTAGACAATTGGATTAAAACTTAAGAAGGCAAAGTTTAATATCAGTGACTAATTGCTTTGGATGCGCAGTTCGCTGTCCCATACGGATCATACTGGAGCTGGGTATCTTTCAACAATGCAGTATGTTTTTGTTGGGTGACTCATATCTCATTCATTTAGAGCGGTGCTTCTCAAACGTTGGTGCAGGACCCCAATTTGTTACATTTGACTGGTTCTACTGGATTTTTTTAAATAATTTTTTGTTACTCCTGAGTGAATAATCAAATAAAATTATAAATCAAACTGTTTTCTTTTCTTTTATAGCACTAAAATAAATATATATATATTTTTTTACATGGAATTTGGTGTAAAAAAGTATATGAGGAGATGTAAATTCTCTGATTAGAATAAAACGTAAAAGCGTTCACATTATATGAATAAATTGTTGAAACATATTGCAGGTGTGTCTGAATTTTAATGCCTTTTATGTGCGTTTACAATGTTTTTTTGTTCTTGAAACAGTTATTTAATTTAAAAAACAACTGACATGTATTATTTACTATCAAAAACATGAGTAATTCACCCCTCTTTGCCCTTATTACCAGGGACTTTCCTCTGAACACTTCCCGCTGCGTCCCTCCATCGGCAGCTCCATTCGCTGAACTTTCCAGATACTGAAGGTATTGATTGGTCCCTATTGATTTTCAAATAAGCTCTCATTGTAGAAAGTAGAAATCCAATTAAAAGTTGAACTTGAAACGCTTAATCCAATCTAGACGATGATATTTATCGATTTTACACTCAAAATCAATAAGGACCGCGCTGTGCTGTGTGTGTGGGAGAGAGCCTCGCCCGGAATGGTCTTGGCTTTCCCCAAAACCCTAAAAGAAATGGTACCTTTTTACATTGACCACATAAAGTGACAGGGGCAAAATTGTATTCGTACACACTTCACAACTTTATGATATATCTGCGATCTCTGTTATCATGAAATATACAATAGTACAAGGCAGATACAGTATGTTTGAATGGAGGCAACAGTAGCAGTAGCTGTGCACTGCAGTGGGATCCCCCCAACTCGTTGTCATTGGTCGCTGCTGCCTGGTTAACTAATGCATTATTAACCCCATAGGAAATATAAGGAGTCCTCTCTCTCTCCAAGCAATATTCATCGTAACAGCTGATATTTCAGAAGAGGCACAGTGAATAATGACACAGTATATATATATATATATGAAGAGTTTATTTGCAAAAACAGATAAGTGCCATTGACAAAAATCAACATATACTTGTAGTTTTCTCTTTTTGTAGATGAGATTTTAATGACCAGATCTATTTTAGTGCATCAGAAATATGAAGTCACTTGTTATTGATCAAATTAATTCACCTTTAACTTTACTGGTGCTACCTGTAGAGTACGGTAATACAAATTTAAAACAACTTAGCAAAAAATTCAAAACGGAGATATCTGCTTTTGCAAACGAACTCTTCATATATATTTTCTTTTTTTTCTT
>OMNZ01051845.1:0-10826 GCA_900303255.1 Lesueurigobius sanzi
AGGGTTTATACAGGTAGCGACAAGTCAAATGTAATGCTTTTTAATAGGGCTGTGCTCAATGTATCATATCGGAAATGTATCGTTATGGAGCACTTCACAGTTTCTTTGACCCTGTATCGGGATATGTATCGTATCATGAAGCTGTTGAAGCTGTTGGCAATACCTGGTTGAGATTAGGGGTGTGCTCAATATATCGTATCGGCAATATATCGTTGCGGAGTACTTGACAATATGTGTATCGTGGCCAGACACCTGTATCGTGATACGCAAATAATAGAATGTAATACATTTTATATGCTCGTTTGACCCTTGGCTAATTCAGAAGGTATCACAACACACACACACTAACTACTGCAATAGCAGGTTTAACTTGCTGAGCACATTCAACATGATACAACCATATTTAGTACACTTATAAGATCCTTTTTCATCCGTTTCTATGGAATATGTATTGTATTATGGACGCTGTACCTGGATAGACTTGTATCCAGATGATCCAGATGATTGAGGAAGCAGCTATTTTGTTTTTCCGTGAATTTGTCATTTTTTGACAGATTGGGGTTGGGTTTAATAAGTTCTTCTCCCGACTCCATTTCGAGCATCAATGTATAAGTGACTGTACTGCACTGACTATTTCAAGTCAATTTTGTACAGATATTTTGCTGTATCTTTTGCTGTTTGTTTTGTGCCTGGCACACTACTTGTTCGAAATAAATAAATAAAATACCCATGTCATTTTAATGCCCATTAATGCCATTTTAGTACAAATCAGTACATACTTAATATTAATATCCATATTCAAATACAGTATGATTTCTGGCCCTAATTTTTGATTTTCTAAGAACTTTTGATTTGATGCCAGTTTGACTTCTTTTAAATGATTTTTATACAAAAAAGACCCCCCCCCCCCCCCTTTTTTATTTTTTTAATGTCTTGTGGAAAACCCGGTTTATTGATATCACAATGGAGAAATTTACTTGTTACAACAGCACTTACGAACACACAGGGGGGTGCAAAAAGTCAGGAAATGTGTCATTAAGTATGAAAATAAGGTAATAACAGGTAATAATAATAATAAATGTCTCTTAGCATCTCTCAATAAACCGTAATTCATCTCTTATGCACATTTAATAAAATAAAATAAACTCAAGGTAGCAAGAGAAACAGGAATTGAACAGGATGTGATATAGATGAAAATGATACTTGAAAATGTTACGCAGCGCAACTTGCAACTGAGGAGAAATATAAACTCTTTTGAAAAAACTGAAGAATCTGCGTCACCCCTGTCATTAGTTGGAGTACTCAAACAAAACTGTACAGGACGGGACAGGATGGGGAGATCTGGGGTCAAAATCCAGAGTGGGTTACCTAATGCTGATGTTTACACGCTCTAGTTGGAGGATGGGTCACTTGTCCAAACATTATTGACAGAGTCTGGCTCAGTCGGCCAATCAGGGCACAGCCTCTGGGGTCACAGCTTTTATCAGCAGTCAGATGTTATTCACATTTATGCAGATTCATTTACTTTTTGTTTTATTAACCCTAGAACCCCATTGCCGGGTGGTTTTCACCCAAGCAAATACATTTATGTGATTTTCATTATGCTGCGTTTATCTGAGTCTCGTTGGGTCTCTGTAGCTTCAGCATTGTCTTTGACATCTTTGACATGGCATGGGGGTTTTCCTAATCCAAAACACACTTTTTCCTACAGGCACATGTTTGATTGTCACCCAGCAATAGTGATAGAAGGTAAAGTAGGTTTCGGGTGGATTCTACTCTGGTGAAGGTCACTGAGCCTTCAGGGAAGTCTCAAATATCCCAGGAATGGGTGGACCAAAAACCAAGTTTCCAACTTTTTGTTCCCAAATTCCTAATTTTCCAGTAATTTTGGAGCATTTTCATATGGTCCCCTCATGATGCTTTTCTTTCATTTTGTTAGACATGACACAGTTTAAAATAAAAGAACACTAATGTGCCATCTATGTATTATCTAAAATGTAAAATCCCCCGGCGTTGGTGATGACGTTTTGAATTTGAGCGATAGTGTTCTGGGGTTAAACCACATTTTTTCATATCAAAAATAAATAAGTAATATTATGTGTAAAAATGGCCAAAATTGTGTTTTCAGCTACAAAATCTAAATAATGGATAAAGACGGGTTTAAATGTATGGTTTAATTTAGTTGATTATTTTGATTAGTTATTGTCAGATGGGATTTTGGATATTTTATTTTGTTTTTTAATAAACTAGTTATTACTGAATACATCTGAAATCTATTTAGATTTTTTGGGGTTCAAAACTCAATAAATCAGGCTTGGAATTACATATTGAAAAACCACTCTGAGCAAACCACCCACTGTATAGTTCTATGGAGAAACATCAGTCTAATAACTACACTCCTTATTGTAAAGATTATATTATTTTAGAGATGCTCCCATCATGAACAGTGCACCTCTAATTTATTTGCAGTGTTCGGGAGAATACTTTGAAATTGTATTCAGTTACAGAATACTTTCCTTAAAATGTATTTTGTAACGTATTCAGTTACTTTGCCCAATCAGTGTACTGTATTCTGAATTTGTTTTGTATATTTTTGTATAAATATGGTGGAAGATTTAAATGTTAAAGGTTTCATGACCGAAAGGACAAGATCCGGATACAAGCGGCCGAAATGAGTTTCCTCCGCAGGGTGGCTGGGCGCACCCTTAGAGATAGGGTGAGGAGCTCAGTCACCCGGAGGGAGCTCGGAACAGAGCTGCTACTCCTCCACGTCGAAAGGAGCCAGCTGAGGTGGCTCGGGCATCTGTTTCGGATGCCACCTGGTCGCCTCCCTCGAGAGGTGTTCCAGGCACGTCCCACTGGGAGGAGGCCCCGGGGAAGACCCAGGACACGCTGGAAAGACAAGGTCTTTCAGCTGGCCGGGGAACGCCTTGGGATCCCCCAGGAAGAGCTGGATGAGGTGTGCGCGGATCGGGAAGTCTGGGCATCTCTGCTCGGACTGTTGCCTCCGCGACCCGACCCCGGATAAAGCGGAAGAAAATGGATGGATGGATGGATGGATTTAAAATATGTAGCAACACTTTTACACCAACTGTTAACAAACTTAGATTAGACCAATCAGATCACAGCAGGTCACATGGGTCACATGTGCATTATTTACATGAACTGTGACATAAGAAGTTAAACTTTGTATTTTTTAATTTGGTAGGAAACACAGATCTTCCTTGAAGGTTATTTTTATGAATGTTGTAAAATTTGAAGCTAAAATTGAATGACCATTAATATTGCAATGTATTCCTTTGGTACTTGAAAAGTAACTGTATTCAAAATACCCTCAAATGAAAGAGTATTTGTACTTGAATACAGTTACTCAAAATGAGTATTCTGAATACGTATTTTAAATACATGTATAGTTACTCCCCAACACTGTTTATTTGTTTCCAGAAGTTATATGTTCAGAGAGAGCAAACTGGCCCAAAACCTGAAATAAAACAAAATATATATATAATATATAATATATATATATAGTAATCGTCTAGAATGAGGGTGTTGAAAGTTTTTTCCATGCTGGTTTGGTGTTCTTAAATATATTAACAGTCCATTCAGTTTAATGAATTAAAGTAGATACTACTTACAAACCTAAGCACCATCTTGAGAAAGGAATGCAGAAAATCACATCTGAATAAAACAAAACAAAACTGCAGGACTCAGACTCCCCAGGTCTGCAGTCATTTTAAGTGCTTTAAACAAAATTGAAAATCAAATCGAAAAAAAAAAACTCTTTAGGCCAAATGGCCATAGCCCTAGTTAAAATCAAACATTTAATAGTTATCTCCATTTAAATCAAATGTGGCTCAACTCAAGAGAGTCGACAGGTGAAAGTCCAGTTGCCTTTTGAGGAAAAAATACAGCATGTCGCCAAGAGCAGCCATCTTTTATTTACATACGAGATCGCAAATGGGAACTTTCAAGTGGGAAATTGCCTGAAACAGTTGCCTGGAACGCAACATTATTGCTCTTGCTCACTTCCTGCCTCCAGATGATGTCACTGATGATGTAAGCAGCGAAAGGGTCTATATGTAGTTAATAAATACATTGAAGTATAAGTAAAACAAGTTAGTTTTTTTAATGATACTACTGCACAGGCTGTACTCCACTTAGCCATGGGAAAATAAGATAATAAATGAATAAAATAAGGAAGAATTACTGAAAAAATAATTTAAAAATGACCTAAGTAACTATTAAGATGTTTACCAACAGTTTGTCCCTTTGGCTCGGAAGAACGCTCTCCAAGAGAGTTCCTGAGATGGCTAATGTGGGGCCATTAGGGTGCGTCTGTGTGTTTGTGTCCCTCTTAGGACCCCCTCCATGCTTTTAAGACAGTCCTCAAGATTCTTCAAGGCTGCAGCGCGCCACAATGGAGCGCCTCGCAATACGGGCCCTGTTTACAGTACTTTTGATGCGCATTATTGAAGCTCCAGCGGCCGCTCACGTAGGAAGGAAGCTCTCTGAAGGTGGAGACAGACATACGGGCCGGCAGGACATCAAACCCGGTCGTTAGAGAGCCTTTCAGCGGAATAAAAAGGCCAGGTGAGGAAGACGAGGATGAAGAGCAGAGTAATTAGGAGGAGATTAGAGGCAGAGACATGTGCCGAGGACGTCTTTCAAAGTTCAGGGAGAAAACAGATGATCACCGCAGTTCAAAGAGTGCCATGAAATACGTATAAAGATGCATTTACTTGCCATATAACTGTATTTTCCCCCAATTAAACCAAAACCAAGAGACACACACAAATAGGGCTGGGCAATTTGGCCTAAAAAAAAAATCTTTAAATTCTAGTTTCGATTTGATATATATTTTTAAGGACTTAAAATGACTGCAGACATATTGCACTTTTGAGTCTGAAAGTTAGGGAAGTGTAGAGGGTTCACACGCGTAGTATATTTTTCTGCTGGTATCACGTTTCTACAAGATAGTTTAACCTCTTAAGCCCTGCTGTGTATACATATACTCTGGAAGGCTTTTAACAGCTTGTAAAATGTCTAAAATGTTCATATTGCTCTCAAATGATATGAATGTCTGTGGGGATACTGTAGATGTGAAAATTTTCAAGAAAATCATAGTGGGCATGAATAATTGAGGTTGAAAGACAGAAAATATGAATTCCGCCTAAAAAAAACCCACACATTACAGCAGGTCAGCAGCTTGTTTACTTTGTAAAGAAGCAAATAAACATCATAAATAGTAACTACAGCTAATTATTGACTTTTTACCAACTATTTATCTCTGTAACAATAAATAATTGAAAAGTTATTGAGGTTTCGATTTAAAATAGTCTAGGTGGAATCCCATTGTAATAAATAGGGCACAATTTGGCACTTTTTGGCCCAAAAAATTCAAATTTGTAATTGAAAATTTTGGATCCTATTTATATATTTGGTCATAAAATACAGTTTTTCCAAGAAAAAAAAAATACATTTTTTAAAAAATAGATTAAAATAAACAAGGAAAAGGCAAGTCCCCAAAAATGGGGACTCTAGGGCTTAAGAGGTTAATGTTTGTACAAGATAATTTCATGTTCGTACAGGATACATATCACGTTATTTCATGATACCAAATTATCTTGTTCGTACAAGATAAGTAACTTTCTTGTTATTATGTGAAACTTATTAGCACGGCACAGACGCCAGAGGTGTGCAGGGGCAGGTCTCGGTGCAGAATGGCTGAATCTCCCCTCTCACTTCCGACGAAGTTCGTAATTTCATTGATTACTTACTCGCTCTTCTTGCATCCGTGTTAAGAATTCTTTTGACACCCCTGGTTTCTCGGAGGAACATATAGAGGTCAGCCATTCTGCCCCTGCACACCGCCGGCGTCTGTGCTGTGCAAAATGGTAAACGTGGCTTTTCACATTATTACAACAAAATGACTTATCTTGTTCGAACAAGATAATTTTGTATCATGAAATAATAACGTGATATGTATCTTGTACAAACGTGAAATTATCTTGTAAGAATGTGATCCGTATCTTGTAAACACATAAAACTATCTTGTAACAACATAAAATGATCTTGTACAAACGTAATACCAGCAGAAAAATATATTACGTGTGTGAACCCTCTACACTTCCGTAGAAAGTCCTGCAGTTTTTTTTTTTTTTTTTATTCAGATGTGATTTGTGTATTTAGGTGCATTTTAGAGAATAATATTTTCAGCTGGTCCTTTAGCTGCCATTTGTGCTTTTAGAATTTATTTTTTATGGAGACTAATGATTTTTTTTTGTGGGTGCCCCTTCAAATTGGACCCTCTCAGCAATTGCCCAGTTATCCCCCTTCATAGTTACTCGGCCTATTACAGAAATCTGACAGGATCAGGCAGAGCAAAGGCGGACATAAGACAGTGTCAGGGCCCTCTCCTGGACAGATATGGAATTTCTTTTTTTTAACTTGGCTGCCCCCTAGTGGCTGAATTGAGCATTTTAATTATTTCTCCTGACTGGAATTGGCTATACTTACCCCCACCCCCCCTAAATTCTTAAAACTCGAATTTGCCAAATAAAAATTCTAGCTACAAAGTCGTTAAATCGATTTTTTGCCCAGCTCTACACACAAATGAAAGGCTCCTGCAGATAAAAAGTACTAATCTGACGACAAACTATTCTTATAAATGATCAATTAATTTAACAAATACTTAGTATATAAGCACATATCTAAAACAAATGTATATAAAATAAAGTGTGATCTGTCTTGACCCATTACCAGCCAATGATCAAATAATGAATGAACTTACACCCAATTGTACTTTCACACTTTTCTGTGTTGTTGTGGCGAAAGTGTCCAGTCCAGAGCGTTTCAGACAGGCAGACGGTGCAGTTCTTCAATATCACATCACAGCTATAAATCTTGATTCCTCCCATTGATCACGAAACAGGTTCTGCAAATACAATTTTGAATTTAAAAGCTAATGCACCAAAAGCTTAAAAATCAATGTTTATTCCACTAAAGCAGGCCCATTCTGCAAGAAAGCAGACAAAAATCAAAGGCGATATGTACATTTTCCTGTGAAATCATTGCTTTCTGGCGCAGCGTAACGAAGTTCGGCCGAACATAAAGCGCAGAGTTTCGGAGGAGGATTAAGGCTGAGTAGATGTAGCTAAAGTTTGGAGCATTAGATTTATTACCCATGGGCAACAAAACATGATGGAAAGTGAGGTGTTCGGACTAAAACAGATTAGAGATGTGAGAGTGTGCGCGCTGGGGTGAGGTCATGGACAGAAATGCCACGAAGCATGTAACAGCTACCAAAAACATACAGTATACACAATATTTGACTACACTGCAAACCAGGAAAGCATTTGAAGAAAAATAAGCAAACATATCTTCATATTTTCAATAATGCATCAGTTACAGACATTAGCCAAAAAAAATAATACTAGAAGACACTAGTGGGCAATGTTTGCAAAGCAGAAAGTGGGGCTGGGTGATATGATGATAACAATTATGATCTGATCTCCGTCATGATCATCGTCACATCATGATTCAGTGGTTTTTATGTTTAAACCAGAACGAAACTAGGTCTAAACCAGGTCTAAAATATCACGGACAGAATCTGGATTAAATCAGGACTAAACTGAGAAGTAAAGTGGACTAAAGCAGAGACTGAAATCAAGGTCTAAACCAGGACCAAACTAAAAAGGACTAAACCAGAATGAATGAAATGATGATTACCCTGGACTAAACCAGGTCTAAACCCAAGGACTCGGTCAGAAATTAACCAAGAGAAAAGTGGGTCTAAATCAGGTCTAAACCTGGACAATATCACAGACTGAACCAGGATTAAACCAGGACTAAACCACGAGGGAAGCATGTCAAAACTCTGGACTGAAACTTAGACTAAAACAGGTCTTAACCAAGACTAAAGCACAACAACACCAGGTCTAAACCCAAGAAGAAGCAGATGGCTTTAGTCGCCTCTAAAAGACATTATGCACATGAATTGTGATAAAATCGAAATGAAGAAAATCGTGATAAGATTTTTTGGCCATATTGCCCAGCCCTAGTAGAAAGTACACAGATAAGCCCTAAACCCTCGTATTGCAGTTTGGTTTCGTGTGTCCCAATCTTTCTCTTACTAGTTACATTTCGTTCACCTTTTCTTTATTTTGAGAGGACACGGTTACGGCTTGTGCAGACAGTCATTTTAAACTATTCAATTAGCATTGTGCCCAGTGCTGAGGCACAGGTGGCCAAGAGCCTTGAGTGTGTAAACTCACTGGTTTCCCAATAATTCACTCAGTGCATTATCCACTTGAGAAACAAAGGTTTGTTGGGGAAATGTGCTCATTTTTAGTGAGGAAAGAGATCTTAGTAGCATACTTCAAAAAACAAAAAACAAAATGAGATTAAAAAGTAAAGGCTGTGCTGAACTCTATCAGCTACCATTGAAAAAAGTCTATTAGCGTCATGAAATATTATAGTTCAGTGTTTGCAAGGTGTATCTGTCATCAAATTGCAATTTAATTAGATGTTTCTATCTTATTCTATTTTTACGCATGCTTTATAGTTATATATATATTTTTTAATACCTTTTTTCCTAGTCTGTGTCTGATTCTGATCCTGAACTTCAATATGTCCTAATTCTGTGGATGTACAATCAGAAACAAACAAACAAATCCTGTTAATACATAAAGAAACAAGTAATTCCCCATTGAGTCATAATGTTCAAAAAGTCAACTACATTTATTTAATATCATAATTTATGTTTGGACATTTGCTCCTTGTTTCCGCCCCGTGGGTTAGGGTTAGGTTTCGTGGGTTTGGTCATATGTATGAATAATATACAGTGCCTATGATATACAGTAAAACGCCAAAGGAGAGAACATGCATAGTAATAATTAACAAAAAATAGCATCATTCTGCATAAAACAAGGACAAGATGAGATTTGTAGCAGCTTCAGCATGTGTTGAATAGCCGATGCGTCTGTGGCTGGGGTTTCCTTCCACAGCTCAATATCATATAGATGTAACAAGGGCTCTTTTAATGAAAACTGCCCATAGTGGATATATATGTGTGAGTGAATGGTTCTGCTGTCAGGATCGGTCCCCGCTAAGTGTTGGCCCCTAGTATTGCTTTACAAAATGGCTTAGAGAACTAGCAGGATAATTGATGTAATAGGCGTGTAAAAAGTTCAATGAATTGTGATATTGATTTGAGGTCACGTCGGCCGGCTCTCGTTGTGAAGCGGCGAGGAAAGGTGGCGTGTAAAGAAAAGACAGCGGGGCTGCGATATTGAACAGCTGCGAAGCACGTTAATGAATGGGACACGGAGTAAAGTAACATGTCAAAATGAATACGTGTTAATAAATCATTTTTGTGTTGAAACCGGAACGATGGTTATAGCTGATTCTAAAATATACAATACGAACAAGTTAACATATGCTGTGCTGCTAATTAGCCTGGTTTGTGATCTCCATTACTCGCCATTTTACAGCAGTGACCCAAAAGTCCTTCTCCATCCTGGCTAATGTAATTTAAGACCTTGTTTTGAAATCCCAGGTTTGGAAGCACAGTTTTATTCTTGCGTAAAGGATGTATTTCAAAAAAATCTAGGTAAGATCAACTTTACAGTAACAATAAATGTAACAGTTTAACAGAGTACTTTTCACTCGCCTTTTGAGCCAGTATTCACCCAATCTTTTTTTTTTTCCTTCTCCTAATTTTCCCCCATATAGATTTCATGGGCAATGTAACATTAAGGGCTATTTTCTGAAACGTAATGTTCTTCACATCAACATCTGCACTCACAGCAGCACCTAGAGACACCCAGTCTTGTACTTAATAGTTTATAGAAGTAATTTTATTTATTTATTTGATCGGGACAGCGCACATCAATGAACAATCTTAATATACTGCATACAAGTTGTAAATGTGCCAGATTATAGCAAAAAATGCTAAGTTGCATCTGTTGTCCCGAGGCAGGTCAGATTTGAATATCTTATTCTGAGCCTGATTTAGTTTTGAACCCCCGAAAAAACTGTGAAGATTTTCTTTTTACTATTATGTTTATTCAAAGCCTAACCAAGATATTAAAAATCTCCTCTGAAAAATGTATTGAACTTTGAATAAGCTGTCAAAATAGTCCCATAAAATGTTATAATACATTTTGGCAATTTTTTTTCTACACATAATGGACTAACCTTGTGCTTTTCTCTGTTTTTCGGACAGAAATTGCGATTGGATTTGTGATTTTAAATTCAGTATTGTCTAAGCATGGCATGATATGGAAATTTTGTCTCACAATTTCCTTGGACACATTTTCTGCAATTCACAATATTATCACAGTAATTATCTGCTGAAGTTGAACTGACTTCTTAAGTGAGTCAAAAAAAAATGCCACAATCAACTAATTATGCCTTCTTTTCATCACGGTTACCAATATTATTGTTTATTGTCACAGCCCTAGTATTGTCAGCAAAATATACTTCTAAAACTGCTTTTATACTTTGCAGTAGTACTAATTTATTGTATATCCGCTTCATGAAAGGAGATGCAAGACAGAAAAACCCTCAGCCTTTGGGGTTAGGTTATTGCAGTATTTAAAATTGCAATGTTTCGATATTGATTAATCTTGCAGCCCGACTAAGGACTTACTTTTTGATGCCACAATTGCAATTGACTCTGTTTTAAGATAAGATAAGATAAGATAATTCTTTATTGATCTCACAATGGAGAAATTCACTTGTCACAACAGCTCTTAGGACAGGATCACACAGGGGGGTGCAAAAAATCAGGAAAAAATGCCATCAAGAAGAAAAAAGAACATAAT
>OMNZ01051845.1:10846-37666 GCA_900303255.1 Lesueurigobius sanzi
AATAATAATAATAATAATAATAATAATAAATAAAGATAGTAATGTCTCTTTTTAGTTGAAATGCTGACTATTTCCGCTTTGAAAAAGGAGCAAAGAAACGTTTGTGCTTTTCTCCCGACAGTAGGCGGGTACGAAAGGGCGTTTCATCCAATTATCTTGAAGTATTGCTGTAACGGTCCCTCCCTTTTTCACGAGTGAACTGAACGAGAGCCATCCCAGATTGATAATGTGTAGAACTCATGTCAGGTTAATAATGGACTTCATCTTCATATGAAAACTAAATAATACATTTTTTTCTTTATTTATAGATCAGACAGTAGATTACATGCATATCATTGTCAGTAATCTACAACAAATTTGAAACCTTTAAGTTTATTTCCCCCCCATTTTCTCCTGCATCGTCTCGCCTTAGCTTTTCGAACTTGCATACTAACCATGTAACAACCCCAAAAGCGAAACGAGAGTGAGCCAAATAAGACTGGGCTATGCGCGGGGAGGAGACTCGCGGGTGTTTTGCGAAGGAAGCGAGAGAGAGGCAGAGGCAGCGTATTGATCGATCAGACCTGTCGGCAGCCAGACAGCCAGGGAGACGTCTGTCCTTGTGCTGCCACTCTCTGGCCTGCAGACACCTAACCCGCTGCTCCTCACAGGACAGTGGCGTCAGATGGAGGGGCGACAGGACCGGTGCGGGCGCGAGTACTCGGTTACCCCCCCACCCCCCCCCCCCCCCCCCCCCCCCCCCCCCCCCCCCCCCCCCCCCCCCCCCCCCCGGCGCCCCCCCGCCCCTCCCCATCCCAGAACAGCATCCTTCCTCCCACCCTCCCACCCGAATAACACTTTATCCCCATTTGGGCTTCTAATAAAGAATCTCTTTCCTGGAAAAGAAACAGCACTGACAGTGTTCTTTGTCTGCTGGAGCTATACAGGAATGTATTGGAAACTTTGACTAAGAAAGTGCAGCGCGATCAAAAGAGCTCAAAATAGCGATGCATGGCCAGAAAAAAATAGAAAATATACAGAAAGTGAAAAGTACTCGTCGGCCGAACAACTCCTTTGAGAGCGTTGTATTATTGATTTACTAATGGTTAACACTAATGCCGCTCGCCTTGCTTTAAATCTTAGCCACTTCGTCGGGTCATGTAGTATATTCTGTAATAGTGTGAGAGATTTATGTCTTAGTTAGCGAGAATCATTAAAGATATGTCATGTTGGTGGTCATACGAGTTAAACGAAATGTCCACATTAGGTACAAAAGCAATATACTGGAGGGAAGCCATGTCGGGCAAAACATTAGGAGATGAGAGGCGATACGTTACGTCCTGACACTGGGGTGAATGAAATGGTGATCTGGGCCTATGCATCCCACCAATATCATTATTTCTTGCGGCGCTTAACCAGTTGTTCTTAAATGTTGGGTCGAGACCTGACAGTGGGCTGTGGGGGAGGTGGACTGTGGGCTCGATGCTCAGCTCATTGGAAGCGTTCATTATTGTTTGGATTGGTGTTGAAATATGTCTTACAGGACATGCAGAAAATAAACGACTTGGTAATGGATAACAGGCTGCACCGATGAGCTTAGTGTGGATTATCTCGGTATTAGATAAAAACAAGAACAACACCAAAAATTACAAAAAGGGACCAAAAACAAAACACTGAATCGTTTTCAATAACATGCCACAGCTAATAAATTCAGTGCTTTTGCCCTCAGCCAATTATGTGCGTTATTTCATCAAGTGCTCTGGTAAACTGTCATTAACCTTCTCATTACTGTACCACAACCCTGACAACCACATCCCCATAACATATCTCTAAATGTAAATATTAAAATCCCCCCCCTACGAGCAGCCTCGCAGTGCCCTCCAGTTCAACGGGAATTACAGGCTAAATTTGATAGATTGAGCCTCCTATTTCTTCTCTCTGTCATTCTGTCCGTCCATCCATTACAGCTGATCCTATTGTTCCAAGCGCTGGGAGGCTGCAGCTTGACCCCGCAGGTCACATAATCAGATGCTCTCCTCTGTGACCCGCACTAACCTGCAGTTCAGGGGACACCGGGCCGGACGCTAGGACAGCAGCGGCAGCAGAGACGCAAGAGGCGCATTTAATAGAGGCTCGCTGCAAGACCATAAATGAACTGGGCAATGTGGACAATGGGGGGGATGCAGAGAGGCTTTTCAGGGTGCAGGGATTATAGCACAATCTTTGGTAACGCAGAGAAAAGGTAGAATGATAGAGATCAGGATGGAATGGTATAAATTTGATGTTAGGGGCAAAATCTGGCAAATTTGATGACAGTTTTCAGCAATGTTCAATTGTTCGTATAAGCACATTAACCAAATTATACAAAATTAAAACGCGAGAGGCCTCAGACAACTCTTACAACTACAGTGTCACGAGCAAATATATAGTACATACACAATATGAAATACTTACAGCTCAAATGTTTCCATACCCCTTTAATCTTTTGGCCATTTTACATAGAATATGAATGATAACACTAACATCTTTTTTTCCCACTCATGGTTAGTGGTTTGTCTAGGTTCTCAGTCGTACAGGAGTTGTCCATCGTAGGCAAAAATTCTTCAGTCTTCATCTGTACTCTGTAGTTGGTTAGTGGTTGTGCGAAGCCATTTATTGTCAAAGAACTGAGTTTACTCTTTTGAAATCATAATGAAAAAGAAAGTACTCAAATGCCCCTCATCTATCATTTGACCTTGCAGGAAAATTGTTCAGGAGCAAAGAAAAACACACTTCAGCTGAAATACAGGACTCTCTGACAAAATTGGAATTGGAACTCTGAATAAATGGATTGTTTGTACAAGATGTAAATATGTAAACTTTTGATCAGGGACACTTGGCTAGTTTCTAGTTGAAAAGCGTAAACAAACAGATTTTGACAATAAATGGCTTCACGCAACCACTAACCATGGGTGAAATAAAGGTTTTTGTGTCATCATTCATACTACTATGAAATGCATACGATTACATAGCCTGATAAACGTTTGAGCACAACTGTATCTGTGATTAATAACTTGTTCTAATCTACATTAGTTTAATGCTGCAGAAGGTCCAACAAACCCTAGAATTCTTTTTACAAAATGTTTTGATGTCACAATCTCGAGCTCTGTAGACTGTTGCTTAAAGAAAGGATATCGAAGGGGTCACAAGCAGGTCTGCTCTTTGTAGCCAGTCCCTATTGGCATGGATATAATGAAGAGGGTGCCAGAAAACAACAAGAACAACAGTGCAGGCAAGAAGTTAAATCGTTTGCAGTGGCGACTCCTAAAAAGGTGCAAAGAAAGTGTGTCAGTAAGAATCTGCTAAATCGAGTGGAAATGTATCTTATAAAAGGCTAAACTGGACGTGGATAATCATTGCCATTCATTTAGTTTATCCCAATACATATCATACATTTAGCCCCATTTTTAATTTATTGTAAAACTAATAGAGGTAATTTACGGAGAGATAAACTTACTGTATTTGTTCTTGTTCTAGAGAGCCATTTTACAATTCAAATAATACAAGACGTTCTTCTTGAGTGCTTTCACTATGATCGCTCGGACACTTGGCTGTTCCTTGGCCTTGCAAACACTGAACAAGAACATGCAGCGGACCAGATGTTGAAACAAAAGCCAAACTGTAAAATGGAGGAGAACAAGAAAGACGCTATACGAGCACGAAAGGAGGGGAGGGCAAGAAGGAGCGAGCGTATATAGGAGAAGGTGAATCCGATTTCTCCCGGTAAATTGGACTCCCGTGCTTTTTCTCTAATTCATGTTTCAGAGCCGCTGCATTGATGGGGAGAGAAAGCAAGGAGGAAGAGGAGGGGAAAAGGGAAGACAAATCCATGCAGGGGGAGAGCAGGGGGAGACTGCGGCCGCTCTCCCACAGGCAGACAGCAATCAATAAATCAATAGGAAACTGTGGTTGGCTGGAGAACGGCTGGAGCTGGGAGGATGGAAAAAAAAGAGAGAGAGAGACCTGAATCAAAGTAGCTCCAAGATGGATGGAGCGAGGAGAGGAAGCAGAGGAAGGAGGCAAAGGAAGTAGGGTTCAATAGAGGTGCAAGGCATTAAGATGCAGCCAAAAGAGGAAAGGTGCTTTTAACGGTGCAAAAAAAGATAGCAAGTTTGGGGTCCCCTCCCTCTCGTCCCCGCCCGCAAACCCGCATCAGCCGCGCAGTGATTGGGCTTGGCACTGGCTGCGCGCTGCCCCGCTGCGGTCCGCCCTCCAATGAGCCCAGTGAAGCGCGCCGGTATCAGGGGCTTAGGAGGAGGGGGCGGACGGGTCGGGGTAGTGGGGGGCGAACCAGGCCCCTCTGCCCGCTGGGTGAATGCCTGCTCCACTGGCTGCTCCCGGGACGCTGCATGGTCCTGGGACGGCTGGCTGGCTGCTGGCTGGGCTGCATTGGGTGGACATTGATCTCTGTGGGTTGGGGAGTACAGCTGGACGCACACGGAGAGCTGGGGCTAAATCTGGCTCGGGCTCAATCAACGTTTGCACCTGTCTTTTCCAAAGGGAATTAAACGTAGCAGATAGAGAGAAAGAAAGAGTAATGGTGTGTGTGAGCATCTGTGTGTTTACGCCCCAGTGTGCACGTGTGTGTGTGTGTGCGTGTGTGTGTGTGTGTTAGGTAGGGGAGTTACGCTACTGCAGTGGTGGGAGGACAGGGGAAGGTTGGGGGGGTTAGTTTGGCAGGTGAACGCCTGTTAGTTAGCTGTTTCAGATAAAGAACTGTGTACAAAAGCTATCTACACCAGCTTTGAAGTGTAAACCAGCTTAGATACCAGTAAGATGTAGTTTGGCATGTACTTACAATGGGAAAGTTCAACAAAAGAGATAAGGTCTTTGTACAAAAAACAAGGAATAAAATACTAATTCAAAATCCAATATGAGGCTTCAGACGCGGCTGGTCTCAATATGGGTTAAATGTAAATGGACTCCATGAAAAAGGACTTGTAGCAAATGTAAATTACTGCATACAAAGGGTTACATTTAAATAATTGAAGAGTTTATTTGCAAAAACAGATCTCCATTTTAAATTTTTTGCAATATAGTTTTAGATTTCTAATTTAATTTAATCTAATTTAACTTTCACATTCTACATGCCCCATCATTGTTGTAACACCTGCCATAGTCTCCAAGTTTGCTTCATCCACTCCTTTTTCTGATGTTCCAGTGGGTTTAGTTGTCTTCTAACACAGAGCTTATTGAAAATAGATCAAGGACACAACAAGCAGTTCTTAGCGGAGTTCGGCTTTCTCGCTAGGATTGGCACATCCACAGCAAACATCTTGACTTCACATGTACAGTATAAATATCAGGGGTACAAGAAATACAGATTTGTAGACAACTTGGTTCTGTCAATCCCCTTTTTCCTCACTCATCTCGCTTCCGTATGAATCAAACGCACCCTCGTACCCTCGGCCAAACTTATTTGGTTTCCACAGACACCCCATTCACAGTTTAGCCAAAACACACTTGTAAAATGAATTGTATCTTCACAAAACAACATTTATCAACTTCTTTTCTGCTTTTGTGTGTGATTGTATGAAACTTCATTATGTTCTTTTGCTGTCCTTTGAGGTCCAAGCACTAGCACAGAGACACGTTGATGGAAACTTGGACTGCACATTTATTTCACCTTTGATAGACTCTGTGTATTTAGGGCCAGACTGACTCTATTTAAAGCACTGAAAGTGGCAACTCAGACGTCTGATCATTAGCTCTCTCTGGCAAACGGGCCATGTTTAAAGCTACTGTCAATAGTCATTGTGCAATTAAGTTGTTTGCATCGATAGCCTATTAGATGGCTCTCTCCAGCCTTTTATAAAGTGCTGTGTGAATCCTCCCAGACTTATTGAACATGTATAAACACTGGCAGAGCACTCATTAACAATCTGTAACTAATAACTATCTGTCTCCTGTTTCCTTTCACTACCTCCATTTCTCTGTCTGACTGTGCTGTTTATTCCACATAACCTCGACCTTCTCTCACAATGCTCCTTTTTACTCATGTCTTTTCCATTTCAGATACCCACCTATTCAAGATGGATGCAGAAATACAAACCCTGGCCTCACTAGCCATTTGTGACCATTCGGGCCATTCCCAACTACAGAGGCAACGTTCAGATTTCACACCTGATTCCTTCCCTGAAGTAATGTTTTTGTGGATTTACCTCCTGAATCTGGATTCCAAATTGGTCTCTGTGGCTTTACTACATTTGATATTCAATTTTAGGCATATTTTGCTTAGTCTATCGACCTGCCGTTATTTTTTACAACAGATTACAACCTTTTATTTAGCCTTTGGGTTATTTGGGTCTGCACAGGCCCAAACATGCATGTGGGCACTTGCCTTATTGCCATTTCCTTGAATTTAATTCGAGTAGAGCAGGCGCGCACATCCAAAGAGGTCTGAAGCAAGTGTGCTGGATCCAAAAAGATGAAAGATGAAAACAAAAAGATCCGCACAACTCGTGTTTTCTCCCACAATTTTTATTGCTTGCACCGAGTCGTGACGTTTCGGGCGTCAAGCCAGCAAACTTAAGTTGTGCGGATTTGTTTTCATCTTTTATTTAATTCCCCATGCTTCTTCTATTTATTTTCAGTGGAGCTGGAAGTAAATAAGAAAAAATCACATTCAAAATCTCCTTAGAAAAACATAGAACTTTAAAAAAATGATGGCAGCTAATCAGCTTTGTTTTTCCAAAACTTTGAAAATGGGGAAAACATTTTGCTGTTTTTGGCATTTTCTTTCTTGTAAAATATCGGCGCTATTAGTTAGCACGTAGCTGATTAGCCTCCGTTGTGCCCCCAGGACAGTAAACCGGGATGAGGGGGCTTTTTTGCTTTCACACACCTGGGACGCTGTACTGAAGAAGTCGGAGTGCAGATGACGCTGTAGTCCCGCCCACACCGGTGGAAAAACAGCACCAAAGACTGTATAAACCAGCTGAGAAGACACAGTCACAGTAACATCATGTGACCGACTCTGAGGAAGATTGCAGGAAGGAAGCAATCGAAACTGTCAGGTATGTAGAAAAACCTAAACTGGTCTGATCAAAAAGAAAGTACTTAAACAGTCTTAACATTTAAATGTATCAAAAAGTCAGTGGAGATTTTGAATGGGATTTTAACTCGCACACTGGGAGGCGGTACTTGAGCTCCATTTAATATAACCGCAGACCTTTTTGACGCAAACCTCTCGTTTTATCCAGGCATGGTCCCGACATAAAGATCACTGGACATCTGAGCCCCTTGTGACTGGACTCTCTGCTATTCCCTATGATCTCCCGCTTTTTGACTTCCTTGCACTTTCCAAATCCACCGATCCTCTCTTCCTCTCCCTTCCCTCTTGGGTCCCATCCTACCGAGGCTGCACCCACCCAGACACAGATGGCCCCCAGATCAGATTTATCAAGGCCAGCGGAGCCCTCGGCAAAAAGGTCACTCTCTTAAAAGCTGGTCGATCAATGGTCCAACTCGTAACGCTAACAGACGTCGCTTTTTTTGTCCGCCTTCCTTGACCATGGAGTCGGCCCGTGTACCTGTTCATGTATTCAGGGGTGTGCGCGCGCGGGGGCCCTGGGTGTCACTAATCGAAGCGCCGTCCCTCAGCCGCGCCCCTAACGACCCCTACCACCTCTAATAGTGCAACCTTATTGAGGCTCTACTAAATATTTCAGCAAGTCATTAGCTCATTACACGTCATTATCTATGGCGCGTTCGGCCCGCCAGGATTAGCAGCGAGACTTTTAGCAACTTCGCGCCGGGGAAATCAATAATCGGCAGACACTTTCAATCACCGCTGTGGTCCGTGTGCACTTACAAATTCGTGCAATTGTACTTTTGTGCGGACGGATGCAGCCGCTGAATGGCTTTATACGAACGTGTTGATTGTGCTCTGATGAATACAGCTTCACTTCTAAGGGCTCATTTGAGGACGTTAAACACTCCCACTCCACCTCCGCGCGCCGTTATTAGGCTCATTAGCAGATCTGGGCGTCCGCAAATGTGTCAGGAAGTACAGCCGGCATCTCGGAGGATATGGAAGGAAGCTTTTAGGAAGTGGAAATCCCCGCAGCCCTTAAACGCACCCCGCCAGCAGTTGTAAAGTGCCAACTACTGCATCTGAAATCAGTTAGACAAATCAATAGGGCAACAAATTAGTCCGCCGAGTTTAACCGGAGCCGTTCCTGCAACACAATGGAAAGACCTCAGTTTGTGTGATTTGTTTTAATTATTCTGCGGTGTGTTTGCGAGAGGAAGGCCAAAAGCAAAGGCTATAGGAAGTTTTAGATAATAATTCAAACCTTGCTCCCATCAATACAAAGTGCACACCCCTGAAAAAATTTTCTGAATGATGTTCATCTTGGCTTCTAGTTACATTCCTGTTTAAGTTTCTTCTATGTCAGTCAATAAGGTAAGCGATGTGTTATTCATTTAGGGACAGGAAGAGACTGAACAAGCTGGTCAGGAGGACCTAAGAGTTGTTGTAACAAGTGAATTTCTCCATTGTGAGATCAATAAAAAACTATCTTATCTTATCCTACTTTAAAATGTTTCGAAAGCAGTACTGCCATCTTCTTCAGGAGTGTCACGTGATGTCAGATGTGACGTCTTATATCAGCTGTTGTTCTTAGGCGTTGTTCTTCAATGTATTGTTCTGCTATCCATTTATGCCTGATCTTTGCTCGAGAAAAGTCATAATAATTCTTAAAAAGCACATTTTACAAAAGCGTGTGCATTCGTTCCCGCTTCTTCTTCGCTTATTATTGCGATCAAGCTAAATTAATCATCCGCTATTGACTTTAGACTTATATTTTGAGCCGGGGAAAATCGCAGCGGTAAATCTTTTCATACGGCGAGAGGACAAACAGTCAGCACATTTCGTCACCCCTGCGCCGGTCAAATCTAAACGAGATCCACCACGTTGGAAGGACCGTTCCCCCATTTACTGTGTGTTTGTTTTGAAGGGTCAAGAGGGGGTCTGTGTGCCGATGGGGAGCGTGCCAGCCGCCTCCACTGCAGGGCTGTTTAAGGCCACCATGAAACCCTGGGTGACACACTTCTGCACCGGCTGAACAATGGCCAGCGTGTGCGTGGTTAAGTGCGTGACTAATTTCCCTTAACGCGGTGCGAGATTGAGAGACTCGGGAGGCCGGGAGGGGGCGTGGCCGGCGCTTGTTAAGGGGGTCAGAGGTCGCCTGTTTCGTGAATAGGCTTCAGAAATCCCCAATTAATTACGCAAACACGCGCGCAAACAGTGCAGCGCGGCGTTCGGCGTGCGCACATGAAAAGAGCACACGCGCGCCGCTGCTTGTTGTGAGCCAGTCCATTATGAGGAAATACATTTCTGTAAGGAGGCGCGGCGCTGCATGCAGAGCGAAATGGATATTAGTCTGAGAGGGCAGTGAATCGACGATCAGTCACAGATAAATGCGGAATTTACTAAACAGTCTGGAGATTTAGGAGCTAAATGCCAGCTTTGTGTGTGGCTTTAAAACAATGTATTTTTAGTTTCATCTATCACTCTCTCCTCAGCCCTGCTCCCAGGCCAAAGTGAAAGATGTTTGAATCAGCTAAAAGTTTAAAAGCTTTATTATAACAATCCAAATACGATTGCTTTTGTTGCTCATCTTTCTTGCCTCTGCCCGCTTGGACCGCGCTAGCATTAGTCAGCAGCGCACTTGGCATTTCCTTCCTCATCTGAGAAATTAATAAGGATTTAGTCATAGCAGAGACTGCGGATAAAAAGAAAGCTTTATGTAGGCAGATTTGAAAGTGTCCAAGAAAGATGTTAATACTAAAACGCCACTGTGCCAGCCCAGTAAAAGCAGTCATTTTACAATAGCCAGATATCACTTACATGTCACTTGTGAAGAAAACTGTTTGGTAATTAATAATGTATACACTGTGGTTGTGTGGCAAAGTGACTGAATTTAGAATCATACATTTTGCATGCCCTGGTGAAACAGTACCATGTACCTTTAATAATGAATACCGGCAGTCACACTGGGTTGTTCTGTGTCAAATGGCCTCTTGTGCTCTTCAAGCTCAGCTGAACACTATTGTCAGAGGGAAATCACATCTTTACAAGCACTGGGTTCAAATTTGTAACTCCTGTTGGGAGATTAATACAAAATACATAAACAGTTGAATAGGTGCAAGTGATCATGCACTCAGATGAGTGAATCCACATGGAAACTAAAGATGGCCACACACTACAGGATTTTAAATCTTTTGAGACTAAAAATCTGTGCACAGACTACACACACTTAAGGACAGACATGAGGACACACATACACACACATGAGGACTCCCACCACAGATCATGCCATGAGAGAAAGTTTTTATTGAGCCACGCCTCTACAAATCTGGCTAAAAATCTTCTAGTGTGTGTCCAGCTTAAGAGTTAATATAGAGAGAACAGACCTTTAGTAGTGGAAAATGTGGAAAATTATTCTCTAGCTAAATGTAAAGCCTGTATGTCTTTATTGAAATTGGACCCTCCTCCCCCACAAATGATCATTCACATTAATACACATCTATCAGTAACTAACTACAAGTCCTGATGCATTTATAAAACAAACTTCACACACTATAACTCTGCTAATAAAGTGTCGCATTTTACCTGGCCTCAACCTCCATGATGAGATTTACGGCTCTTTACAGGGAGCCGAGTGAGTAGACATTAGGCTGATTTCTTATTTCTTATTAAAATGAACCAAATGGGCTAAAACGGGACTGAACCAGGCATAAAACGGGAACAAACCTGGACTAGACCGGGGCTAAATCAGGGTTAAACCAGATGAAACCAAATGATGGCGGAGATGAGTTTTATTCCTTTAAAAACGTGTTTGTGCATCACATTTGTGCCGCAGTCAACGAAAGAAGGCTGTCTGTCTGACAAATCATTTAGTGCCAAAATATTTCATCTCTGTCGCCTTTTCTGCTCTTGTGCTGATTCTCGAGTCCATTCAGGGTAAATCTATGTCAAATTGACTGAAAAAAAGAGGTTGCGGCTCTTTTCACAATTGAGATCCAGTTTGAACCGTTCACATCAAAGAGCCGTTCAAAAGAAACAAAAAGTAAACAAAGAATTATGAATGTACTTTTGAATAAATAATGTAATAATGATATTGAGCAATGCAATATTTCAAAGGATATGCAGCTAATATAGGGCTGTAGTCTATAACTTTAGCCAGATCAGATTAATAAGGCTGCAAAAACTTAGACTTAGACAGACTTTATTGATCCACAAGGGAAATTGCGTTGTCACAGTAGCTCAAATAGTAATCTTAACCCTTTAACCGGCAACTGTTTTATAGCCATAGAGAACAACAGATAAATGTTTTACCAGTTCCTCTCACATCTCCAAGTTAGACCTAAACGTTCACCCACTTTATTTCTGATATCCATTGTTTGTTTTTTTGTTAAAGGGTTAAAATAAACAATAACAATACAATAATAAAATTTGAAGAATCAGAAGATGGGTACTCTGCGTATACATATCTGGGAATATGTACCCATTTACAGGTATAAAATACAAGATAAAATACTAAAAAATAGATTTTGAATATTCAATATACAAAAGACGAAGCAGATAAACAGGACGTCAGATAAACTGGCAATGCATAGAGTGATATTAAAGCCAATCAAATTCACTGCGGTTATAAGATAAAACTTGAATTCACAGTTTACTTTGCTGAACCTCGGATGAATTAGTTCTTTCTGTGCCACATTGACTATTTCTTGCACCATTTCTTCTTCTTCTTCTTCTTCTTCCACCAGACCTCATTTCTCCCCCGTCTTCGCCATCCATTTGAGTTGTAGTCCCATCTTGGCACCTAACTATAATTCACTTCCTGATTTATTTTGCTGCCGGAGTCATGTGACCCTGAATATTGTAACTGACCCTGGGCGTATTGATCCCCGTGTGTCGGCGAGCACTGCCACTTCCGGCCCTGTAACGACCCCAGCCAAACCCCTTCATCATTATACACACCGGCGTCATCAGTTATGAAAACCATCTATTAGCTCCGGACGATTTATGGGAACGTAATGTCATTTACATTTTTGTGAAGAATTGTAATTGGCTGAGATCAGAGAATAGACTTTAAGGCAGTCTCGTTCGTCTGCAAGTCTCTCCGTGGTCTAAAATCTCTGACATGTTAGAGCCATATGCTTAAATCCAGGCTGCGCATATGCCAATTCAAAGAACTTTCTCTTTACTCTTAAATTTAAAGGTACAACGCGAAACATTTCACCCAAAAATTAGAATAAAATATAGCATCCGTTTTATTAGATATCTTTTATTTATGAAAAATGTCAAAAAAAAAAAAAAAGAACCAACAAAAGTGTGTCTTGTGCTACGAGCGGCTCCTCTCCCAAGACCTGACTTTACTGGGAGCGGGGACGTCTCCAGCTCGTCTCCATGGAAGTGTTAAACGAAAAGCAGCCAATGAGATGAGATTTAAATACAGTAGGTTAGGTCCTCATCCAAATCCATTCTTTGATAACCCACTGCAAAAACAGCATTCGCTGTGTCTGGCTGGTCATTGGGAGCATTCCTTGTATTGTAGGCAAAACTATAAACAAAAATGTTACGCACTGTACCTTTAATTTTGTTTTGTTAACTTCTAATTGCCTTTGTAATGTAAACAGCTATTTATTATATATTCATACTTGGATTCATAGCCATATATATACATCACATGTAGCACATCCTGTTTTTGATTTTTTTTTTTGGATACCCTTCCTCTAGAGTTACAGTTTTTATTGCTAGATCCTAAGAGACATTTCTTTTTTATTTTATTTTACTCTAGTATTATTATTACCTGTTTGCAAACTTCTTCTCTGATGCTACAAACGCCACAAATCAGAACATATTTAATCTTAATTTCCATATTCAATAGAAAATTTCATACAACTTATCACAACTTATCACCAGGAATACAGTATGATTTCTGCCAAAACTCTAGTCTAGACCCAAATTTTTGTAATTTTGACAAACTTATGCTTTGACCAAAGAACTCTTGATTTTATGCCAGTTTGAATTCTGTTTAATGCCTTTTAATGACAGTTAAGGCCTTATTTTTGACACAATTTATTTAATGACTTTTAATGCCCCGAGGAAAACCCCCCTGTGTAATCCTACATTTCTCCAATGTGAGATCAATAAAGAACTATCTTATCTTTCAAGTGTAATTTTATGTAGCTCATTTTGAGCACATTTATTTAAATTACTTTGTGCTTTCTAGGTAAACTTGCCAATTACCTAAATAACTGCAAAGTTTCCTAAATTACTACTTTTTAAATTAGTACTTTTTTATTGCATCAAATCTTTCTCTGCAAAAGGGCTGCACAATGAATCGTTATCAAATCGACATTGCAATTTTAAACACTGCAATTATTGAGCCCCAAAGACTGAGGGTGGTTTCCCCCAGCGTTTTATGAAGGTCAAATGTAATAAATGAGTACCTCAATGCGTTCCGTATTTTCTGGACTATAAGTGGCTTCGGAGTATAAGTTGCACCAGCCAAAAAATGCATAATGAAAAAGAAAAAAACATGTTTAAGTCACATTTTTTGGCCGAAATATATATAACAAAATCCGAGACCAAGAACAGACATTTTATCTTGAAAAGCAAGTTAAAAACAGGCTGAATGGGGGTATGGTATGCTAACGTACCACATTGATGGTTATTCAGCTACACGAATCAGTCTGGTATGTTAATGCAACATATACGGTACAAATACGGTAATTGCAGTTTTAGAAGTATATTTTGCTGACAATACTAGAGCTGGGACAATGAACAATAATATCGGTAATCGTGGGGAGGGAAGGAGGCACAATGAGTTGATTGTAGCCATTTTATTTCACAATTGGCATCATCACTTATGAGGATAATCATTCTAAAACCACCAGAGCCCCAGAGCACATGGCTAATGTCATTTTAAGTCCAGCTCAGAATCAAAACTCATTTCACCATAAGAAACAGTGAAATAAATATTGTGATAATATTGTGAATCGCAATCATCTTGAGTTCAAATTTCCATATCGCCCCATGCTTAGAAAATACTCAATTGCATGAAAAATATATGAAAAAAAATGCAATTAGGTTTTTTGTCAAAATGGTGCAGCCCTACGCAACAACATCCAGATAATCTATCATTTGTTGTTTCCCGCTAATGCAATCCATGCTATGCAGCTTTCTTTTTTATGGGCGTCTTGTTGCAGCAGGTGGCTGTGTGTTGTTTGTGTTGCGTCACTAATGATGCTATATTGCTGCAGAAGAGAAGGAGCCCCTGTCACCATTGTAATAAGGGGTATTTGTATCCGTTACCTGGCAGTAACCACTCTGATCTCCTCTGCTCATGTCTCATTCCCCCAGACAGGTGTAATGCGCCTGTGTGTGTGTTTGTGTGCTCATGCCACGTCTGTTAAAGGAGCTAAAATACATAGCCGTGCCTATAAGTGCCTCTAAGTGGGTAAAGGTATAAGGAATGCACAAGATCTTATAGACAGCCTCAAAATGGTGGGAGAGAGGGGGCGAGAGAGAGCGAGAGCAGGGGGTGTGTTGAGGTGGAAGAGACAAAGAGGCTAAATTGAAAGGAAATGATGAGAGATGAGTCTAGGTTCCACATTAGCGTTCTGGGATTTTTTTTTTTTCGTTCACAATGATCGTCTGTGATGTTTCCTTGCAGAAAAGTGGTGAGTTTTTTGTTGCTTTGGGATCCATCTCGACTCTGGCACAGACGGCGTTGAATGCGGGAATATGTTTTAAAAAAATTATCATGAGAGTGGAATTTAGTACGTAATGGTAAAATGAACAAGTGGATGGATTTTTTTCTTTTTCTCTTCCTGATGCAGAACATGTCAAATTATATAAAAAAAAGGTTTTACAATAGTCAAAAAGGTTGCACAATGTGTCTGTTGTGAAGTGCATAGATAACATTGTACATAAACCACACTTACACAAGCACTGCTATAGGAAAAATGAAAGAAAATAAGAAATTCAGATGCAATATTGTAAAGTGGTCGGTATATAAAAGACAGGGCCGTAATTAAATTGGATCGTAGGATTACACACACACGCACACACGCACAAAAACATGCAAAAAGGGCAATAAAGTGAACTAAACATCTCTGCCGTTGTGGAGGTTGTGAAGTGGAACAAAAGCTATTGAATAACTGTGCACTTGATTTCCTCCTTATCTGTGACTTGGCCCATCGCTGTTTTCAGTTGACACTACAGCTTCAGGAAGTGTTTGTGTATAGAGTAGTACTTGTGTATGTTGTATGTATGTGCCTTTTTGGAGGGTGTGGGGGTGAGGCCATCTCCATGGTAACACACCGCCACCACCCCCAGTGGCTCCTAAAAGACAAAGCACACACACACGTGCACTACAGGGCCAGCTGAGCCAGATCAATATTTCTCCCCATTTAAAGAACAGAATTCAGAGAATGGCTTTGGAGAGCGCACACTGCAGATGTGGTTAGACCTTGTTTTTTTCTACACAAAACACCCAATCTGCAAAGTGCTGCTTTCTTACAGACTCAAAATAATTCCTGGCCTGAATCTGTTCTTTTGAGTGTATTGATGGAAGCGTTCAGCCCTGAGAGGAGCTCTGTACTGGGCTCCATCTTTGTCTGTCTCCCTCCTGACACTAGCGGGCTGCCTCTTCCTCCTCACACTCTCTCTGGGTGAGTGACAGGGTCAGATTGCTTTCAGCATCCCACCTCTTTGTCCGAGCAAAGGCTGACCACAGCTTAGGCCTGGGCCGGTCCCACTGCAGTCCCATGGGGCATGTGAGTTCAGCGCAGTGGCCTTGCCCTGGAAGCCCTGCTCACTGCCTACAGGCTGGGGGACTGAGAGAGGGGGGGTCAGTGGCTCTGAGAGGGGGGTTGGGTCATCTAATGGTGCTAAAATGGAGTGGAGCTCCCTCTAGCTCTTCTCCCTCGTAACAGCAAGGGGACCCTCACAACAACACTACAGGAGGAAAATGCATAGTCATATTGACAGTGCATTGACAAGAAGAAGAAGAAAGAAAAGAAAAGCAAAAAGAAAAGCATTCACCTACTTACTGAGCAGGTTAATGCCAATAATTTAAACATCTTTGAAGGCAGAAGTGCTTTGAACATATAGGAAAACATGTGCATATGGTCTCCATTCTCATTTAAATATAACCAATATTTGGCATCTTATTATGTTAAACAAAATGCTATTTTTTTGACAAAAAGCCAACATTTCTTTGCAAATAGTTACATATACAGACATCCATCTTCCTACTTGGCCTCCTGCAGTAAGCTGCGGGACACAACAAACACACCCTTCTTTATTTGACAGAAAGAAAAACATTCTGTCAGTCTCTAATGTGTTGCCTGCAGCCATCACACTCACCATGTTAAACACAGGTGCATGAAGCTGCATCTCTAACGTGCACGCATGACTGCAGACACACGGCCCACTGTCCCACACAAACAAATGCACAAACATTCATATAGACTTGCCCGGGGCTGATTGGTAAATCCTGTTTCTGAGGCAGCAATGGGAGGTATCCCAGGCTCCGGCCGCTCGATATGTTGACAGCCCCAGTGTGCAGGAGCATATGAGCGGGTGCATTTCATTAGCACATCCTACTGAGCAGACAGTCACTCTTCCCGCAGAATAATTTACAACCCAATGTCAAAAAAGTAGACCATTTGTAGACCATTAGCAACATTTAGGGGGTGACAATGACATGCTGTGTTCACTGATAAATTCCAGTTCATTTAGTTAAAGGGGGGAGAGGGAATTTAAGGTATTGAAAAAACAAAAAAAAAAGAAATTATAATAACAATGCAAATGTAAAAAAAAAAGCATTTTGGAGAGTCTCTCAGTATTGTATTTTGAAATCACACAGACACTTAAAATATGGTGCTAAGTGATCTCTGAGGATAGGCCCCCCTAAATCTCTGAAGAGAACAATTGCATATGAAGTTTAGTCACACTTTCCTGTTACGACTTCCCCCGAAACATAAAAGAAGTCGATGATTGATTTAATTAAAAACAATAATACTAAAGCCACCGGCATGGGTCACTAGATTGAATGGGATTTAACTTGAGTGGGCCCAGTTTGCGACATAAATGACTCTGATCGCGCTGGAGTCCGGCCGGTGCTTGTGGAGAGCCAGCACACTGTGTCTGAGATTACTACACAATACTCTCATTAGTTGTTAACACTTGCAGACCTGTCGAGGGCCCTCGAACAAAGCTCCGGTCAGCTGAGGTGCTATTAATGAGAGAGAGCACATAGCAGTTTGAAGGGAAAAGTCAATCCCACGCCTGTACTAAACACAAAAACACTTTGAAAAGAGGATGAGCTGTTTTTAATGTCACCCAGGGCACTCCGACACAACACACTCCAAAGAATAAAGAGCTTTGTGAAGCTGACAGCCGCAGTCTTAACAATACATCCATCACTATTAGCTGTACTCTGAGACCCCACACAAAATGGTCGCTGGCCAAATGAATGGATGGTTTAGGAATCCTTTTCATAATCCTGATCTTTCACTTTTAATAAACACTAACTACAAACTACAAAAACAACAAATCAGAATAATCTCATTTTGAGTAGTTTAGACTCGGGCTGGGGAATATGGCCAAAATTAAATTACCATTTCAATTTTCTCACAATTCATGTGTATATTGTCTTTCTTCTTGGGTTTAGACCTGGTGTTGTAGCGGTTTAGTCTTGATTAAGACCTGCTTTAGTCCAAGTTTCAGTCCTTACATAGTTTAGACCAGGGATCTCCAACCAGTAGCTCGGAAGCAACCGGTAGCTCGCCAGCCCTTTCCATGTAGCTCGCCAAAGACTTTCAACATTTCTACATAGGCTTGATGAATCTATTTTTTTGTTCTGAACAAAGCATCTCGAAACATTTAGGTGAATACAGCAAACCATAAAGAAGAAACATTTTCTTTTATTGTGTTAAATTTTCATCTTGGCTGTCGTATAGAATAGAATAGAATAATCTTTATTGTCATTGCAACAAGTACAACGGAAATTTTGTACTCCAGTTGGTGTCTTCCAAAAAATGTCAATAAATGTTAAAAGGCAATTAATAGTATAGGCCTATAGTTTCACGTGTTTCTTAGTTTCTTAGCAAGTAGCTCACTCCCATTTTTGGTATGCAAAAGTAGCTCACGGGGTAAAAAGGTTGGGGATCCCTGGTTTAGACACTCATGCTTTAGTCATGGTTTAATCCTGATTCAGTCTGTGATATTATCCAATGTCCAAATTCAGACTTTATTCAGACCCAGTTTGCTCTTGGTTTATTTCTGGTTGAGTCCTTGGGTTTAGACCTGGTTTAGTCCTGGTTTAGTTAAGGGTAATCATTCGTTCTGTCCCTGGCTTTGTCCTTTTTAGTTTGGTTCTAGTTTAGACCTTGATTTCAGCTTCTGCTTTAGTCCGGTCTACTTCTTGATGGTTTAATCCAGAGTCAGTCCGCGCTATTGTCTGATTTTAGACCAGGTTCAGACCTAGTTTTCCCCTGGTTTAGCTCTGGTTTAATCCTGACAGTTGAAGCAGTGAGTGGACAGAAAGTATTTGAGCTCAGAGCTGAGTTAAACATAAAAACCACTGAATCACGATATGACAACATAATTTTTATCACCCAGCCCGAGATTTTATTCTAGATATGTTTACTACTGTGTACTACTTTACTATTCTAGATTATTTGGTTTATTCCATGACTGGTTTTAATGTAATCTCACTGGAAATAAGAAAAAAAGCTACCAATAGCACAAGACCAATTTTCTTACCCCATTGGCAAATAAGTTGACTTGAAACAGCAAGTTGCTAGATCATGAGGTAAAAGTGGCAAGAATAAACCATAAAAAAACAGAGGAAAACATAATATATATCATTTTTTCAAATTCAAATAGACGTTTCCACCTTTGGTTATCATGAGAAAGTCCTCATCAAACCAGAATTGCCCGTTTGTTTCATGTATAGTCCAAGTCAAGTCATGGCAGCGCTCCCTTATGTAGTTGCCTGGATGTGAACTGTGTTGTTAGTTTCTTCCCGTGACCCATCTCAGAGCTATTTGTCCTGCTCCTTCTTCCATCAACAGCCACCAAGGTTTTCCTGCTGAAGACACGAGTCAAGATATACACAGCACCCAGACACAGCCATATATTTCAGTCTCCCTCTCTCTCTCTCTCTCTCTCGCTTTGGAACACACAACAAGTCGGCTACACGGCTGCGGTGTGGGAGGAGTGCTGCTGCTGCTGAAGTGCCAGGCTAATGGGACAGAGTGAGCCAGGGCCAGGGGTTGTGTGACGGGGGACAGGGACATGCCGTCGGTGGGATCTGGGAGTGTGTAGTTTGTGTGTGTGTGTGTGTGTGTGTGGGGGGGGGGGTGTGCATGTTTTTGTGTGTGCAGGCCGACGCGAACACCTTAAGGTGCTGCGGACGGCCTCCAGCTGTCTGTGAATAATGCGAGCAAGAGGAAAAGGTCCACTGAGACTACGAGGAGAACAATTTAAAAGTTTGATAAAAGCGGGCTTCCGTGTTTCCTGCTTGGTTAGATACTGTATATGAAGAGGTTCAAATGAATGTTGATGTTTAGTTTAAATGTTAATTCAATATCTGTTTTAAGTACGCAACAACATAATGTGTCTTTGTTTGATCATTGTTTTATACTTTATTATGTGCAGTACTTTGGAAATGGTTTGTAAAATAGAAATAAATTAGATTGAAGAAGAAGAGCAAACATGGTTAACTACCAAAGGGAAAAGATCTACATAGAATCAGGATCTACATAGCAAAAAGATCCTGATTCAATTAGCATGTTGGATATTTCTGTGTGGCGTTCTTGTGTGTGCTCTTCCTGTGTCTGGGAGAGTTTACCTCATCATCCTGTATAGACAATAATATGCAAAAAACCTCCAAGTCTGAAGTGCTGACCAATGGCCTGAGCTCAATATCTGGCGATAAGTTCCTGTGGGCACCCACTCCCAGCTGCACTGCAGAATGACTCTGGTCCCTGTTTTCATGGCAAAACGTAAACCAGGAATATTCAAAGGTTTTGAGGGCAGACCTGTGCACACTTTCATAATTAAAAACACTTCATCTTTGTAGCTTCCGTTCTGATCTGACTCAGGTTTTGCAGTTCTCAAAGTGAAAGAACGTTGCTCAGAACTTTGTGTGGACTTATAACTGTGAATGAACGCACCAGGGATAAAGGCGTCTGAATGGCGGTCTTTGGGTTCCCGACGGGCCCTATCACAGATAAGGCCAGAAGTTTGGATTCTCTGACATTAGTCAGGCTCTCACTTCCCACTCAGAACCAATCCGCTCTCTCTCTCAGAACTTCAGGCTGGTTTTGGAGCCAAGGACAGGTTTACTTTGGATTTCTCTGGTAAAACTCAGAACCAGGGTTAATTTCGTCGACTAAAATATACTAATAATTTCGTCGACTAAAATATACTAATATAATTTGAGTCAAAGTAATACTTTTGCTGACTAAAATGAGACTAAAACTAAATTAAAGTTAGTTCATGAAACTATGGCTAAAATGGCCACATATTTTTTTCGTCAACTAAAATAAGATGAAAAATGAAAAAAAAGGGACTAAAATGATCATATAATTTATATTCACTGCCAAAGGCACAGCTCTGAGTTTTAATCATGTGGGAAACGTCCCATGAAGCAGAGAATATCATTAAATATATTTGAAAACAATAATATAAATTATTATTAGTTTATTTCAGATTTTGTCGACCAAATTTACATGGATTTTTCTTGACAAAAATTAGACTAAAACTGAATTAAATTTCATTTTTGTCAAAAGACTAAGACTAAAACTAAATAGAAATTTAGCAAAATTAACACTGCTCAGTACCAACCATAGCCCATAAATAGAGATGAACGGAGCCCACGTGACTTTCCCCATTGCGTTCAGCACGGGCTAATGAAGCCAATTCATGCTAGCATTTGAACTGCTGCCATGTTGAATTTTTGGAAACAAACCCATATTAAGGTATGTGTGCGAGTTAGCTTCTCATTTAATGTTGAAAATATTAAAAGACAAAGAACAGGATGGTGTGTGTGGTTCAGTGGTAGAATTAGTCAACAAACTAGTCAAGATGGTGGCCGCAACGGAGCGAGGTTTTAGCACTGCCTTATCTTCTGTTTTGAATGAGCTGAACTTTTCCTTAAAACCACAACAACTGTCCGCTCTTGAGGTTTTTCTTTTTAACACTCTTCCTACTGCGTTTCTCTGATTGGTTTACGATGGGTTTGTTAGTCTCTAGTCTTGAATTTGAAAGCCACTCTTCCAATGTATCTCAAACATGGAGTCAGGCTGGTGACGCCAGGCTAAGAAACACTATAGTAACTACACAGAATTTTGAAGTTCTTGTCTGTTTTTCCACAGCTGCCATACTGTAAAAAATAATATATGGCAATTAAATACATATACACAATTCTCATGTTTATCTCATGTCAGTGATAATATAAATATTCTTAATCCTGATTGCCCCAAAATAGCAGCAACTGTTCAATTGGGAAAGCATTTGTTTAATGGGGGGTGTAAATGCTGTTTATACAGACATAGTTTAATTAATTTAATGAAATAGTCAGTTCCAATCATCAGTTTATATCTGACATCATGCGACAGCTTTGTTGCAGCTACCTATAAATTAACATTTTCTTTACAGCTACAACAGTATGATGCTTCTCTAATGCTAAGTGAGCAGTTTTGTCCCAGGCGTTACACCATTATTAATACGATGCAACACAGAGTGAATATTACAAAGCAGCCAAGTATGTGGTCCAGCGTGAGTGCTGTCATTTATGAGTTTGTCCCTCGTCAGAATCGGCGTCTGCAGCGGGCGCCACGGTCCCACTTTATTGTTTTATGGGTCTCAAATAAAATCATGAATGACTTGGTTTTCCAAAGTGCAGCAGCTAATACTATCAGAGAGGGTTTGTGCCGGTGTGTGCACTCTGAAGGAGCCTCCACCAGGTTTAGCTTTGAGAACGCACAATGACAATTAGACAAAACAAAAGATGGCAACACACTATTAAAGTGCGATGAATGATGATGAGTTTTTTTTTTTTTTGTGCTTGCTTACTGTGTTTTGCGGCAGTAGTAATAATAATGACATGTGTGGAATATATTGGATAATTTATTTGGTTAAAAAATGCAAACAAAGTTATTCTGTAATGTTAAAGTATACATGAAGCTACAGTATCTATCTATCGTCGTTATTAAGCTGATGACGATCTTTGGGCTAAGATCGAAATGTCCTACACTTCAACTACAGAGTACAGATGAAGACTGACAAATTTTTGCCTACGATATCTATCTATTTGTTCGGAAAATATTATTTTAAGTGAAATGGGTGGGAATTAAGGTCACACTTCATCCCACTCCTTTTAGAGCATGTTGATGTTTTGCAATAATTGCTCATGTTTTGTAATTCTAACGTTCTTTATGTAATGGATTGTTTTGTTTTTTTCCCTCGCTAATATTATTATTAGGATTCTTGCTGTCTAAAGGAATAGGTTTGAAATAGATAAATAAAATGAGTATATGGTTATATACAGTACATTATGTAATTATGACTTTGTTTGATGGATAATATCTGTGGAAAGTGTTACTCTTAATTTTTTGTCTGTGAAGTGGCATTTTAATGAAGAAAAGTTGGGGGAAAAGGGTTATTTTTAATTTAAATCTTTAAGTTTGTTACATAGAGGGAAAGTTCCATATGACTCTGACTCACTCATTATTATAAGATAAGATAGATCTCACAATGGAGAAATGTACTTGTCACAACAGCTCTTAGGACAGGATCATACAGGGGGGTTCAAAAAGTCAGGAAATGTGCCGTCAAGAAGGAAAAAAGGTTTGCAAACAGTAGTAATAATACTGGAATAGGATAATAAATCAATACTGATAAAATAAAATAAGCATCTTTTAGCATCTATCAATAAAACTGTATAAACTGTATTAGAAAATCATCTCTTATGTACACTGGATAAAAAAAAAAGATAAGATAACTAATAAGTGACGTTGCAGGTTTCGTAAACACTAATCATTATCATGCACAAACACCTACTAAACACTACATGCATTTTGGATGTAGCTACTATGTTCAAACACAATGTTAAAATCAACCATGAAGCAAACTTTTAAAGCAACTAACTGCTCAATTATCCAACCTTCCTCAAATTTTACCATCAGAGAGAGGCAACATAGACTACAAGTACAGTACAAAGCATAGATGAGGATAGGCGTAAATAAAGTCTCTGCTTCAGCCTACTCCCTTTGAGCAATGTTTTTCTTTCTTTATTTTTTCCTTTTCTATTTTGTACTTTCCTTTTGTTAAAAAAAAGCTCAAATAAAGATTGATGATGATGATGATTATAGCTATATTAGCAAATATTTTGCCTAAAATGCAAACCAATCGTTAGCAACCGTGATTAGCTTAAAATCATAACATCTTGTGCCAGAAGTGTCCAACTTAGGGCACCGGTACGCTACAAATCTAGCATAATACAATATAAAACGTCTTCTGGCAACTGAAAGATGGCGTGTCTAGGTTAAACTATCTGTGCGTGTGGAAGAGGAGCGGACCTAAAGGCAATTTGGTTTAACTATTTTTTAGTGTAATTTATAACTTTTAGACAGATATTTTTAAGTTTCTGCCCACTATAATATATATTATATTATTATTATATTATATCCATGAAAAGTTGCCTCTTACCCGCTGGTTTGGCACTGACTGTCCCACGTTACTGTGAAGATCAGCTGTGGTGCGTCAGGGCACATGAACCGACAAGCAAATAAAAAACAGACAAAAGTAGGTAAAACATCTCTTTTTAGCAAAAAGGTGTGTAAAAGTAATGTGAAATATGATTCTAATGTATCACATTAAGCATCTGTGAAGCCTTAGAGAATATTTCATGCATCACTTAAAAAAACAAATAAAGCAAAAACAAAGGTCTCCTAATACTTTATTCATTAAGTATAAACTCCTAAATAGATGCTGTATGCGTACGTTATGTAGTAATATCATGCATAATCCCTGTGTCAGGTTAAGATTAGGCACAAGTCAGGAATGATTAAGGTTAAGAATACTTATAGGGTCTAAACTCATACCATGGTCTGCGCAATAACATTAAAAATGTTTGTGCTTATAAATGGTAGATAAATGATGAAAGGATGACGATGAAGTATTTACCAGCTTCACAAATGCTTACTAGTGTGTGGTTATTATAAAGAGTTACCAGAAGTACTACATTTGTCCAACCAAAGACTTGATTTAAGCGAGTGCTTTACAAACGGCTTGCTAAGGTGTAATTCCCTCTATTGCATTAGGGGTGTTTTATGTGTGTCACTCGGGGATCACTCTGGATGTCTGATATATAAAAAGCATCCTTGGTAGACAAAATGTAAAGAACAGTGTGCGTTTTTACAATAAGGGTTAGACACCTTAGTGCATAGAAATTTGATTAGAGTGTCTGTTTTACAAGACAGAGCAACCACTCTGTCTGGAACTGGCAGACAAACTCAGTTAAAACACGTGCAGCTTCCTTTGTATGCAGGACCTTTTTTTTTTTACAAAGAACATTGTAGCACATTGAAATACACCGGCCTGGCCACAAAAAAAGTCGCCACAAAAAGAAATGTGACACCTAGCTGTGACATTGTTTCAATAAGCTTCTGCAGTGTTAAAAGATTTATTTCCATCCCGTGTTGGATAAATTATTCACCAAGATCTTGTATTGACGATGGGAGAGTGTGACCACTGCGCAAAACCATGTCCAGCACATCCCAACGTTCTCAGCGCGGTTAAGGTATGGACTTTGTGGTGGCCAATCCATGTGTGAAAATGATGTCTCATGCTCCTGAACCACTCTTTCATAATGTGAGCACAATGAATCCTGGCATTGTCATCTTAGAATAATCCTGTACCATCAGGGTAGAAGGAATACATTGATGGAATAACTTGGTCATTCAGGATGTTCATGTTTCAGCTGATCTCATACTTTGGGCATATAGTGTTGCTGAACCTAAAACTGACAAACTGCAATCAACCCCAGTTCTATTTGCTTAGTTAAATCCAGGTGGCCAGGGGTGGAGCTTCCGGTTAGGATGGAGTAGGTTGCACATTCCTTCGGCTCCCGTAACTTTTACTTTGAAACCTACCTGTTTTGCTTTTTATAAGTAAATAAACTTCTGCTTTGAAGAACTGATAGTACTCGATGGCATTCTGCCTCAGCATGCCACCAAAACCAGCCAAGATAATCGATAAACCTGAGTCAGAACCCATTGCTACTATTAGCAAAAGTGATTTAGCTAACTCGTTAGCCGATCTCCAGGCATCGCTGCTTACGGAGATGAAAAAATCTTTTGATCAAGTGAACGGCAAACTGGATGGACTACAAGAGACTGTTTAGAGTCACGGAGAATGGCTTGACTCCCTAGAAGACGATACAGAGTCGTTTAACCAACGTTTGGCTAATGTGGAGGACTGCTGCCAAACACTTCAAGCAGATAATGCTAAGCTAAAAGCCAAGCTAACCGACCTGGAAGGGAGAAGCAGAAGGGGGAATGCCTGTTTAATCGGTATACCAGAAAACATTGAAGGTCCTGAACCCAGCAAGTTCTTCTCACAACTGCTACAGGATGTTTTTGGACGAGACATCTTCCCTTCACCGCCGGAGCTGGACCGCGCGCACCGTAGCTTGGCTGCTAAACCAGGCCCCGGTGGTAGGCCTCGAGCCGTCATTGTGTGCTTTCATCGCTACCAGAACAAGGAGCTGGTGATCCGGGAGGCCAGGAAAAAGGGTACTCTGAGTTATCAGAATAACACATTCAGAATCTACGAGGATTACAGCCCCGACATGGTTAGCGAAAGGAAGAAATATGCAGCGGTCATGTTGGACTTGTACAAAATGGGACTCAGGGCTTCGCTGCTTTACCCTGCACGGCTCCGTATTACTAGCCTGGTCCTACCATCCCCTCGTACTCATTTCGTACAGAGGGTCTGGCCCTACGCAACTGATCTCCGTTTTGAGGTGGGAGGAGTCAACTCCTTTTAAAGTTTGAAACGATTGGATCTGATTTTACCCAATCACTAGCCTGGCCTTTGCCATCCGTATTATCATTTCCTGCATATGCCTGACGTCACCTACAACACCCGCCTCCCTCACTCGCTGAATGGTCCGACTCAATTCAATCGATGTTAACGCAGCCACTGAGATCAGACCCAGACGTACATGTAGGGAATGGCTAAGGCCAGGCTACCGTATTACCAACACGGATGGGACTCGCATCGCATTCAATTCAGTGGCTGAGGCGGAGAAATTTGTGGAAGGCTCTAAAAACTCCTGACTGGTTGGTTTTGATGCGTTATGTGATTGTGTTTCTTTATTTTTAAAGAGTAAAGTATGGGAGTATTCTGCACATCAGCGACTTAGTATCTACCTTTACCACTGCTGCTGCTAAATACGTGATGTGCCTTCAATTTTGCACTTTATAATTTGATTATTTTAATAATATTTTGTTGCCCGGGTAGGTTTGAAATTACATTGTGCTAATACGGGAGGAGGAAGGGGTTCTTTTATTTTTAGGTAGGTTCAGCTACGGAAGCATTACATTTAGGTAGTGTAGATGTGCTGCACGTTCTGGCAGCTAGTACCACCGGGTGTTTTGGGGAGGATTTTGTCCTACTATCGCTGCAAATAGACCAAATTGTTATTTTGTATATATGCCAGAATAGTTGTACTTTCAATGTTGCACTGTAAAAACAACCGA
>OMNZ01051849.1:665-13719 GCA_900303255.1 Lesueurigobius sanzi
TTAACTTGCAGAAATCGTGGAGTGTGTGTGCATGCATATGTGCTGGCCTGTATGTGTGTGTGTGTCTGCCTGTGCGCATTTGGTTGAATGTGTGAATACTGATGTGTGTGACAATTGTCTGTTAAATGTACATGTAATATGTGGGGGGTTGGGGTGTAATTGAATGATCTGTTTTAATGTTTTTTATCTGTAAAGCACTTTGAGCTGCAATTTGTATGAAAAGCGCTTTATAAATAAAGTTTTGATTGATTGATTGATTGATCTTTCAGGTGGTATTTGAGTCTCAAGGCTGCGTGGGTGATCGAGACCACAGCAGCCATTAAATAGCGTGGGCTCGACGGGTCGCAGTTGTTTACAATATAATCCAGCACTATCCCCTATATGACGCTAGCTATACTGTACATCTAGATCTCACCTCTAACAGTAATGAAGCGAGGAAGACCAGCCGTTTACTCCCACTGATGCCGTCTCCGCTAAATACTAAACCGAAACATAAAAAAAAAAACACTCACATTCTCTGCACATTAGATCCCGTGTGAGCAGTTATCCAGAGGCAGCAGTGCTACCTCTGCTGTGAGTGGAACATTAAACTGTCCCTGGGGCTTCACTGTGGTCAGTCTGAGCCCCCAACAGTCACCATCATCACAATTATACTGCACTTCACTTCTGCTGGACCCGACTGACAGTTTCAGGGAGACGGCAAGAATAACAACAGGCTAGGGCTGCGATTGCAAATATAATGTGTAGTCGAGATGGGGTCCTATTTTGTATAGAAAGATGCTAACTAGGGCTGGGTACCGTTAAACGATACCAGTACTGTATCGAAAAATGGTTTTAGGTACTAATGGTATGGGGGGAAGAAAAGGTACTGAAAAAGTATTTTCGTTTTAGAGAAGTTGTGATGCCTGCTCCCGAGACAGCACTAAAGAATGTTACTTGGTTGTTTCAGCTCAAAGTAAAAATGAAAAGAAAAGGTCTTTTATGGAATAAATTACCATTATTGTTCTGGTTTATGGTTCTAGATCAGTGGTTCCAAACCTTTTTTGTCTGGCGTATCCCTTGGCCCTTTTATTTATACTCCAAGTACCCCCTTCCTCGATAGTTTTGATTATTAGTTAGAAAGTGAATGACTAAAACTCCTATTTATCAGTAAAAAGGCTACTAAATATTCTCAAACTCTCAGTCTTTACAGTTAAATGTTTTAAATAGCTTTTCTTTGAACAATAATTAAAAATACAATTCAAATTGATCCTTTTCACATCTGAAATTATTCCAAGTAACCCTTTCTAAGCCCTTGCGTACCCCCAAGGGTCCCTGTACCCCTGGTTTGGAAACATTGTTCTAGATGACCGTTAATTTAGTACAGGCATCGAAATAAGTATGGTTCAGGTACCAATATCATAAACCAAGTATCGTTAGAGTATCGTTAGAGTGTACAAACCCTATTATAACCCAGCAATAAAGACCTTCTTGCCATATTTGTTCAGAAACACATGACTCATTTAGCAGTTCACATTTCAGTCTTCTATCAAGTAGAATAGTTCCTGCCTCTACACGTTTCAAATGTGCTCTGCGAAATTGAGTTTCCAACTAAATTTGCAAATCTGATCGATCTGAACTGCAATGATACATTAAGTTTAGGACTGCGAGATATTGAAGACACGTATGATGTGCGATACAGGTGTGCAATATTGCTATTTTTGCAACGTTTTTTTGTGCAATATTTTACTCAACATGGCTCAACGTGGTCATTTGTGTCAAAACGAGACTTCAATAACACTAAATCAGGACCAGAACAGAACTAAATTAGGAAAATTATAATTTGATTTTGTAATATATTTTTGCTTCTTGAAGTATGAATATTGCAACACCTAATACTGCGATATGGTATTTTTCTCAATATATTGTGCAGCCCTAATTAACTTCTTAACTACTGACAAAGACCATGTCGTCTTTTGCGAGTTTTTTGCCATCAAAGTTTGCCAATTTAGGTTGAAAAACAAGCTTTTCAACTGCTTATTGTCGTTTGTGTTTTTATACTCTTCTCATTCAATATTAGAAAATAATACTTTTCAGTCGACAGAGGGATACTGTCGAGTCACGTACGTTACAGTAATTCCACATCGTTATCATGCCGTTTCTTGTAACTTGAGCAAACTTTTTACCTTAAAGATTTTGACAGTGAATCGAGAGTTTACTTTTTACTTTCAAAGCCATTCTTCTTTATTCTGCCAATCATATTCACCATATGATTGGCAGTATAAAACCTAATCACAATGCATTAGCTGGCCCTATATGTTCTGGTCCCTGAAGCAAGCGACAGCCCGCAAACCCTCATATATCCCACATCACACAGTTTGCTTTGAGAGATCTGCACAAAAACAATAACTGCCTGCCAGTTTGCGCGTCTCTCTTAATGGCCGCCGAGACTTATATTCATGCATTAGACATTTCGACGCAGACATTTACACGGAAGAGAACGGAAAGCCTGCCGCAAAGCAACGACTCAGATGTGAGGTCAGTGCGGTGACATGCCAAGCTAAGGAGCTTACCGCTGTGAGACCATGCTGCCCGTGTCCGAGTCTGCCAAACCTACTGGCAGCGGGCATTAGAGGTGATGGTCGCATGACACTAAATTAATGCTAAATACATGAGGCTGTGTGAAATGTGGTGCAGTCAGGATGGCAAGCTATTCATGGATTTAACCTGCAACATGCCAAAATATTAATAATAAAAAAGAATTCTTTCTCCCTTTGAGATGGCCTTTAACTATACAGGGAAGTACACAGAAAAGACAAACCACCAATGACACCCCATTACATGCGTGCAGGAAATACACACGTGTCAAAGGCAACTGTTTTATATTATGCTGTGATGCTTGTTCATGACACGCACTGCCTCCTAAGAGGAAGAATTTGGCTAATCCTCGCCGGTCGTTGTATTAGGAAGAAATGCTTGGATCATGTGCCTGGAAACAGACGGGCATGAAGCAAGGCGATGGCAACTAAACTGTAACCAAGACGAGAAATAAACACAGGTCAAGTGGCAAGACAGCGGGATGTAAATGTTGAATAATCAATTTGATATAAATTGAGAAAGTCTCATGCTTGTGAACCGTCACATTTCCAGATGAGCTGTGCAATTATGAGAACTGCACTACATACTGCAAAAAGTATTTCATCGCAATGTTAGGTGATCGTATCGCAAGAAGGCAAGGCAGGACAATTAAAGACAAATAAAAATCAATAAAACAGAAATATTATCATTCATTAATTACATTAAAAGCGAAGAGTGCAGATAAAATACTTTCAGCTAAAAAGTTTCATTTGTTTTCCGCCTGGATTTGAACATTGTCAGAGTTGAGGCCTTTCTCACATCTTCTGGTAGACTGTTCCAGATTTTAGCTGTACGAAACTGAAATGTAGCCACAATATATCACAAAATCACTCAAGCCTTCCATCTGACTGAGATCGACATTTTTGCCAACTTATCTAAAAAAAGAAAACGTATCAAACTTATGAATGTGCAAAGGCTTTTGTTCTAATTTTCCTAATCAATATCATTTTAGCCTTGTTTCATGTTATTTGTGTTTAAAGTCTATACATCATGTTTGGATCACTGAGTCCCACTTTCACAAAGGTATAGAGGATGCTTCTGTAACTGTGATTTCAGATAAAAAGACAACTTTATAGCACCAGGTAAGACGATACGAGGCATTTTTTTTTAAGAAAATCTACTTGCGCATTGAGAAACCCACCGCAGGAGGATGACGTCACAGTTGGGACACATCAGTCCACACAGCTAGAAAATATAGTGAGCAACTCGCCCTCAATCATGACATGACACACTTACACTTAATCTAATATCATTCATTGGACAATTTTCACAAACTAGCCAGTGCTACTGTATATGTTGTCTAACCACAACGGTGCGTCTGCAGTAGCTAACACTATAACAAAAGCAGGCTAATGTTGCTAACCAGCTGCTAATGGCGATTCTAAGCCGTTTATGGTTACAGACTTAATGCACCTGTAAAACAAATCCAGTGACTAAAACGGGCTCGTGAAGAGCTTTCAAAAGATAGCATGTATCATTTAGCTGCTGTTGGAAGGAGCTGCCGCTATATTACCATGATAAACATTAACATTAAATGGTTTGGGCTTTGGAGCATGTAATGGAAATGTTTTTGTGTCAAATAGCAATGTAGTGGAAAGCATTGATTCTGAGGTTGATCTAATCTATCTTTTGTATAGTTGGCTAGTACAGTACATTCATATATTGATATTGTGCCATTATTTGCAGATATTTCACAAGTTTCCTAAAAGCTACAAGCACAAAGTGACGTAAATTAAATTTTGCTCGGAATTCCAACATGATTCTAATGAACCAAACTTTGGGCTGTGGACCTGCCAAATCCCTGGTCTCTTCACCGAACTTTCCCACAACAACCTCTCGTTCTCATCAGAGAGGCCAGAGCTGGCAGTGTGTCCTCTTCTGTACACACTAAAGCTACAGCACTGCACCGCTTCCTCTGCGCGTTGTTTTGGCACTTCAGCTGAACACTGTCAGATTAGATGGTACAAGTGACGTTTGGGCCCACTGGCAAAACATCCATCTGACATAGCTGCTGCTGCATATTGTTGAAAAAGTCAACTAAAAACAGAATCGCTTGCATTTAGAAATAGGCTGTCCAAATTGCATGTAGAAGTAGGAAATGTCTAAAGTTTCAAAAACTATGGTACGGGTCTGACTGATGGTATGACAGGTTCTAATGCAAATCTGTTTAAGTCTGGGTTTAGTTCTGGGCTCAACTTGGATTGGTCTTGGTTTAGGTCATAGTACCATAATGATGTACAAAGAAATCTCATGGTAGTAACCTCAAGTCAGCAGGTAGGCAGCACTCGATACACAAAAATGTTGTTGCACAATGTTGCTGCCATAAGTGGGTTTCATTTGGACCACAACTAGTGAAAGTAGTTCCCAAACTCTGGGTTGATCTATTGTCTATTAGTTGCAGTTAAACCGATTCTGGGCCACGATACGGTTTTCAAAATCAACCCTCGTTGGGACAGCAAAATGTGTCTGAAAAGATTGCATTTGGTTTAGGTAAAAATATGGTGGTTACTAAATATTTTCATTATAAAAATAATAATTAATTTTGCTTTAGTGAGTAGGTGCCGACTTTCAATTTAGTGAGTAGCTGTTAACCGCATAATAAAAAACCTGGGGAGTGCGCAGACCACCAGTGCACCAATGACGTCCCTGACGTTCCCCCAAACTCAGCAGTTAACAACTCAAATCCCTTCTGTTACTATGGATCAGTACTTGTTAAAACGTTACATAACAAACATCTCTGCAGTAGATTGAAGGAGATGTGTTGAGATCTGTTGACACTCTCCCTATCTAATGTGGATCTGGGACGCCTCCAACGCTCCTGCCAGAAAACAAAATGCCAAGACCGCCACCTCGAAAAGAGCTCCGAGCAAAGGAACAACAACAGCAACACGGGGTCCAATGAAGAGAAGCATCTTGAGCAGGGCCAAATTACTTCTGCTTCAACCTCACACAGAATTTGACCTTTCCCAAGGCGTCTGGATCTAAAAAGGATTTGCAGCAAAGACATTTAAGAATGTAAAAGCAATAAGCAACATTTAAGAATTTAAAAGCAATAAAAATACCAAAGAGGATGCATGTGCAATTCAGGGGTATTGTAGATATGGTTCTCAAGAAAAGAAAAAAACTACAATCATCACCCAGTTCCGCTGTGAGCCTTTGCATTCCATTCAATTTCTGAAAGGAAGATAGAAAATCGAATTTCACTGAAACTCACTAAACAAGTAGTGACAAGAGAGAAAGCAGTGACTTGTCGGATGACATCTCGGAGTGTGTAGACCCAACTAACTCAGAAATGTAACCTTGTCCTCTGCCAAGAAAGTGTGAAAATCAAAATATTTTATGTAAGAAAGCGACATCTGAGGTAAAATCGAGCCGAAAAGATGTTGTGGCATGGCTGGGCATACAACAGAGACCAAGAAAAAGAAGGAAGATGACCATGAACCAGTCAACTTGGCTCTCCTCAAATGGAAAAATCAAATATAAACATTCATCCGTTTGTGTGGAAAGCGTGACTCAGCACAGACATGCCAGCTAAGATACCTCTGAAGTCGGTAAATGTTTAATTTGTAGTTTTATATTGGATATTATATTGAAAAAACCTGTGATATGCGATAAAGGTGTGCAATATTGCGATAATGATATTAGAAGAAGACGAGACCTCACACATAAGAGAGGAATCCCATATTCCATAATAAATCATTGAAATCTAAATAAATAAAAAACATACATGTCATCACGTACTTATTCCACCTGTTCCATCTACACCAGCTTTTCCTGCCCTGAATTACAACTCGCCTTCTCAATTAGTTGCAGAGAGACTCATGCATAAGTTATGATGAGCATTATGAATCACACTTTACCGCAATGAATGGTGTCTGTAAGTGTTTCAGGACCACCTAGGGATGTAGCCTGAATCTGTTTTCAGAACGAGGCTGTTCTTGAATAGATCGGGGACAACTGGGAAAAACAAACAAAAACCAGAACTAGGCTACGGTCAAAACACTACCCTAAATGGCTTGGTCTGAATTCTTAAACAATCATTAAAAGCTAGCGGTGAATGGAGAGAATAAGCACTAAAGTCAGAAGGTGCACAAGCATGATAGTTTAAGAAAATCTGTGATGCATTTATATTATTTGACACTACGTACATATTTAATAAAGAACTACACCAAGGTCATTTTGACAAATTAAGATGCAATTTCCTTCAATTCTGAGGAAGGTGCCAACTAAGACATCAGTCAGACGGAGTTACATCTTCTTGAAATATGGACAATGAGATGGCGAATATCACAACAACTGTAATTCTGAAGTACGTCGAGTGGCCCTGATCTAAATGGGTTTTCTGAAAGTTTAAATTAATCATTAAGTATGAGAGGCGCTATAAGCCGAGTGTACTATGTGAGCAGTTCCCATGGGGTCAGTGAGTGCACAGGCGTGAAATTGAAGCGAGAAGCAGTGATGGTTTTTAGGGAAATGTCAACTCTCCCTTCACCAGTTAACAGCCGGAGTGCGCCGAGGATGTCACAATGTCACATTTTGGGGTTACAATAATTGTGAGAGAAAAGCCTTTTTTTATGGCCATTATTATTAGTTACACAAAAGACACAAACATCTATACGATTCTCAATTCATTTCATACTTTTTTTTGCAGTATTGTCTTTTGTTGTACATTTTACTCACTGACAAGTATGTTTACATTGTAGCATGTACAATCACAATTAATTGCACAATAGAGGTGCATTTGACATTCCTGTATGCATTGTTTTCTCTATATATGAGAATATCACATATTGTGTATTATTGTGCTTTTCCATCTAAATTTCTTATGACTAATATTCAACTATTTATTGCAAAAGTGCATATGATGTTAAACTACTATACATGTAACCCAAGGAGTTTTCCCTGGTCTATTTGTACTGCAGTGTTTCCCACAAATTTGAAAGAGATTATGGTGGTATAGGTGATCTTCAAAACATTTAATCTAATATCCATTGTGAGATTTAGACAAACTTTATTGATCCACAAGGGAGATTGCGGTGTCACTGTAACTCAAATGGAAATCTTAGAAACAAAACAAAGATTTGAGAATCGAATACTGTATTTTCCATAGTATAAGCCGCACCTTTTCTCATAGTTTGGCTGGTCCTGTGACTTATACTCAGGTGCGACTTATACAGTGGGTTGCATAAATATCTGCACCCTCCCTTTTTGACCCCAATTTTCAGTTTTTTATTCATAAAAAAAGTTCCAAATCATGTATAAATTTCATTTCACTGCATCATTGAGTGTCCCATAGTGTGTGTCTTTCACATAAAATTTCAATTGAATACATGTATGTTTATGGCCCTAGTATGGCAAAATGTCAAAAAGTTGAAGGGGTGCAGATATTTATGCAACCCACTGTATATTAAAATATATCATTTTACATGTTCGTTATTTTCACACCGACAGCCACGAGAGGGACCTCTAGGCTTTGCTATTATGTTGTGTTACGATAGCATACCGTACACCTATTCAGCCTGTTCTCTATTCTATTGCTAATATTATAACTTGCCTTTCAAGATGAAATGTCTGTTTTTGGTCTCAGATTTTGTAAAATAAATTTCCCCCAAAAATGCGACTTATAGTCCAGTGGGACTTGCGTATACATGTTTTTTTCTTCTTCATTATGTATTTTTTGGTGCAACTTATACTCCGGCGCAACTAATAGTCCGGAAAATACGATAATTAGTAGAAATAAATCATACAGGTATTTTGGAGTAAAAATTTAACATTGTTCTGATATTTTATCTTATCAATCCAATTTTTGGACAGTATTGTTAATGTTTTGTGTTTAAGTTCATCCAAGAAGCACATGGATTGTAATTTCCAATCCAAATGTCTTGCTTAGCTTATTTTTAGACTATGGTGGAGAAAATTAGACCATGGGGGGGCCGCCATAGTCTGTTATTAATTTGAAACACTGTACTGTATATAATCAGTCCTTGGGCACAGAGTGTCGCATACAAGGATGTCAAAGTTACATTTTCCATTATTTCCCTTTTAATATGTCATCAATTTACGTTCTTTCATAAAATTGTGATTTTAATGGGGTAAAGCCCCGATTAATATTTACCACCGGCATCATCCCATCAAAATAAGTAGTAATTAGAAAGCAGTGATATGTTATACGCTTGTTAATTCTGACAGTCTGACCTGTATCTCCTCGTAGGCCTCGTCGATGGTGGTCACCTGGTGCTGCTCGTGAAGCGCCGGTTCGTCACAGAAGAAACACACCAGGCTCTTGTCCGTGAGGCAGAAGAGCTTGACCTTCTCGTGGTCCTTGCAGGGGTAAGAGCTTCTTTGGGCGTTGAGTATGGCGTCTAGAGGAAATGCAGAATATCTCTCTACTATGTTGGATAATTTGAGACTGGGAGAGAGCAGAGGGTCGGCAAAGGTGCGTCGGCACTCTGGGCAGTCCCTGGGTCCGTGGGGCTCCTGCCGGCTCCAGTGCTCAGTGATACACTTTCTGCAGAAGTAGTGCTCGCAGCCAAAGCTCACGGGGTCCTGGTAGATGCTCAGGCAGATGGAACAGAGTAGCTCGTCCTTCAGACAGCAAGCCATTTGCAAAGACTGAATTCGAGCTGCATCTAAAATCTCTGCAGCTTATTGGTGGTTTAATCCTGAGTGTTGAGGAGTCTCGCTGCCATGTGGGAGTGGAGTGACGAGAGGTTCAGGAAATACTTAATAGTTTCTATAATGACAAATACCAGCAAAAATGTCAGACATCTATAATTAGAATAATTGACACAACCAAGATACATTTCGTTTCTAAATTACTGTAGAGATTATTGACAACCACAGACTCCTTCAGTTACACATTAACAACAGTGTTGTTCAATAAGATTAGCCAGAGTTCCCCTAGTGTTGGAGAATAAAAGGGCCACATCTTGCTCATTCACAAAGTGCTGAACTAGCTTTTTAAATAAGTCAAAATGCAATAGTCACACTTACAGTGACCATGAATCTTTCTAATTTTTATAGACTGCAAAGTAATCTAAGTGGTGCATTCATTCCTGCATCAAATGACTCAATTAACATTTTTTTCAAAGAATACTATAGTATTTTAGTTGCTTTAATCAAACCATCTTTATGTGGAAAATGTAAAGGTTTTAATGACAGCAGCCGCAACAAGAAAGCAAGGAAACACCTGCGGCAGTATTATCCCTGCTGCTACTGCCTGGCTTTTCTCTCTTCTTGGTGTCTATCAGACTTCCTATAATAATTCCTATATGACAAGAGTTTAAGCTGAAAATGCTCACTTTGTTCAGCTTACTAAGCTTCCCCCCCCATTTAAGTATTGACTTAACAGTTTGTGTCAGGTCGCTCCTCAAATTGCAATTTAAAAGGCTTTTCTTCCTCGCAGCATTTGTAAACATAGCCGACCAAAGGACCACGACACCAGCAGCGGAGGATGAGGGACAGAGGTGCATAAAACGGGGCTAAATACACAGTCAACAGGCGACACATTAAAGACAGAGATCCTGGAGAAAGATATTAAACTAACGTGCACATATTTACCTCACTTTGTGGTCAAATTTAATGCAAAAGTGAGAAATCGGATCAACTTACCAGATTCCTCGCAGCGACATCAGCGGCTCTAGTACAGTGCTCTTTCAGGAAGGAGAGCGAGCACAGCGGCAACAGACCGTACCAACTGCAGCACCCATAAGGGGGGTTTCACAAGCTTATTTTGTTACTTTTGGTGAGATTACCCACACTGCTCTGCCAAATTGAGAGGGAAAAACTACAAAATAACGATTTAAACTATTAGTGCTATTCCGTAAATGTGTTACTTATTTGAGTTTTTAGATTTTCACACCCCCCTGCGAATGGTGAGGTGGTTCAGGCTTTCTTTCCTTTTACTTTCCGTAGCATCCAGTGTTAGCTATATAAATATATTTTATAATAGGACCAAATGAATGCCTATCTATAATGGGCAGTTGTCTTCAGGAGAAAATGCTGTGAATTTCACCTATTTATACTTCCACTACTTGTGTCAACATTAGAGAAAGGAGGAGCAAAAGGGATTGTGGGCTGGACGTAACTACCATTTCTAGCCGACAGATGGCAGTACTGTCCGTAATGTAGCTGGAGAAACCACATGGACAACTTCACCAAATAATCTGGGCCATCAACTATCAACATCTTCATCGAACAGTTTTTTCTTTCTTCTGTCTACTTCCAGGTCAGTGTATTCTTCCAATTTGCTTTTTGTGCCATTTTTGGATAAAAGTAAAGAACCTTTGCAAATAGTTTTATTGAATTCAACTGGGAAATCTAACATTTGAATTAACATTTATTTAGTACCATAAAACTAGGTTACCATTTGTTGCATAGTTTCGGACATTTGAGAACCTTACCTTCTGAAAAGGTGAAAACTAAATTCAGTTGAACATTTGGGTAAACAATGACACCCACATCAATCGCGTGTAATTATATTATGTACATTCTTAGTATACAGCAGGCACAAGATATGTTAATACATATTTACTCTGCCACAATGCCCCCCCTCCCCTCATCTCTTCCACTTGTATTTCTCAAAGGGCATTTTTGAAGTCTTGCATTTTAAAATAGCTTGATTTGTTTAAAATGTGTTTGAGGAACAGTATCCGTATTTACAACACAGGGTCTTAAGTACACACGTATATACAAATTATTTATAATACATACATTTTTGTGCAAATAAACACTTTTCTTTCTTTTTTTTTTTTTTTTTTTACTAAAGTTGACTGGCACTGCACCATCAACATGCTGTAGATATGTAAAAGTCTACTTCTGTGTTTCGGTCTTTGGACATCCTCTTGGTCCTCTGTGTGGGAGCGCCGTACCTTACTTCCTATTCACTTTCCTTCCTGTGTGAATGTGTGAATTCTCAATCTGGCCCTATTGACTACTCATACAAGCTGCCCCTCTAATGTGCTCATCCCTAATTGTATCCATCGTTGACTCAGCATGACCTGAAACCATCTACACAAACTGGTCTTGTGTTTTTAACAATACATTATTTAAACTTCCACTCTCCTCCACAGACAACAGTGAGGGCTTGCCGTCTTCTTGCTGCATGAGGCTACATTTCTCTTCTTCCTCTCCAAAGGGAATCTTGGTCTCTGCTGGTGTCATGTCTTTCAGCATCACTGCCGGAGAGCCGCATGTCCCATTCCCAATGTGTAAATTGATGTTGACATTGACGAGGGGACTAGGAGCCATGTTCTGGGGACTTGTGGGCTGTGAAGAGGTCTGCGCAGTCGAAACATTTTGGCAAACAAATTGATCCACGTTGGATTGGAGAGGCAGGGGCTCCGACAAGGCAGACTCAGGTTGGTGAAGATGTAATGTTGATTGTAGAGGTTCTATCGACTCATTGCTGTTGTGGTCATGTATGTTGCTAAGACGGTGGTTTTGTCCAACGCTCCCGTTCTGAAGAAGACACTGCTGTTCCGGCTGCACAGCGTTGACAGACAAATGGTGAGTGTCTCCCAGATAACAGTTTTTTGTCTGAGTAACACACAAAAAAGTAAGAGTAGTACGTTAATATCATAAGTGCATGGACCGCCCATCTGCTGAACATAGTATCTTGTCTAAGAAAAACTAGGTGACATAGTTGGCAAGGCTGCTGCACATGAGACACTCTTTGGGAAATCTAAAATGATTAACCTAGACCTAGAAACCTAGAAACCTAAAGAGGAGGAGAAGAAAGGAGAAAGAAAAGAGAATAATCTAAATATAGTGAATAGCTTCGGCAAATGTCTACAACACTACATGACAATTTAAATCAATTGGTTTAATAAATGCTGAAAGTGACAAGAGGCTCAGTTGGTTTGACGTTTGAGGGTTTGTCCATTCGTTCGAGTGATTACTGGCCTTACATCAGTCAGTGTTTCGAGTAAATGAATAACGCACACATTTTAAATCAACTATGAGTTTGTGGAAAAGCACTATGAGACTAATGCATTATTATTACTAAGGAGTAAGTGTGAGATTAAATGAAACAGGAATATGTTTAGACTAGCTTAGACCAGTGGTTCCCAACCTTTTTGTCTCACGTACCCCTTGGGCCTTTCATTTATGCTCCGAGTACCCCCTGCTTCGATGGTTTTGTTGATTAGTTAGAAAGTGAATGACAAAAACTCCAATTTATCAGGTAAAAGACAGCTAAATACTCTCAAAAACCCTACTCTTTACATCTAAATGTTTTAAAATGCCCTTTCTTTGACCATAATAATCAAAAATACAATTTGTTCCCATGTTATTTTTTATCTGAAATTAGTCCAAGTACCCCCGTACCCCAGTATCTCGGGGTCTTGTTCACGAGTGAGGGACGGATGGAGCGGGAGATTGACAGACGGATCGGTGCAGCGTCTGCAGTGATGCAGTCGCTGTATCGGACTGTTGTGGT